>DWPT01001537.1:0-18399 GCA_018251895.1 Agathymus mariae mariae
AGATTCTTCCATATACTAACATATCTTTTTGACTGGAACAGTTTTTAATTCTTACGCAAAAATAAACTTTCTTTGATAAATCTAACTAAATTGTCGCAATGGTATTGAGAATTTACAGTATTTAATTCTTAAACGTTATCTTGCAATAGATAATGTCAAATCTTAACAAAGACATCAATGACATGCGGAAGTAGTAGAAAAAAATTAAAGTGTACGTTGGGTTGTCGAAGTTGTTTCGCGGAGATGTGAAGAGTTGCGATTTACGGATGGTGATTATTAACAAGGTTCATTATATCCATAAAAAAAACGATTGGTATCGTAGACTCTTATGAAAATACCTTTCCAGTTGGATGTCTAAGGCCAACATGTATAACGGTCGCTATACTCAACCATATGTATTTTTTTACTGAGCGAAATAAGATATGCCGCAAAATTACGTATACATAATTCTAAATTCATCCAGATAACAACGGAAGGCTTATTATCATTATTGTTGTTGGCTGTTATAATATATATGCGAAACTCGAGTACACAGCAATAGATGTAACATCGAGCCCACGTACTAAATCACGAATGTAGTTGTCTCTATCTCTCTCTATAAGGTAGGAAGGGACCGATGGCCCACCTGGCGAGATGCAGGGCGTCTGGTCGAGCAGGCACTGGCACGCCGGCCCCGTGTACGCTGGTTCGCAGTTACACTTGCCGCAGACGCAGGTGCCGTGCGTCGGTCCCGAGCACAGCTGGCCCTTGTTCATGTCGCACGTGAAGTTGTCACACTCGCAAAACGGCCCCGAGATCACCTGATCACATGTTAACAAACACCGTATACTACCACTCCATACAACCAGAAGTAGTGTTAATCCAAAATATAATAACATCACCACCAAGTCATTTGGAATGCACGGCTATTGTGTAAATTTTGAACAGCAAGGAATATTTTATGCTGAACCTAAGTTAGTTAAAATCGTATTGAAATCACGGCATAGACTTTGCATAACTAACTGAATTCATAGGGAGTAGTCGGTTAACTCTAGACCCATTGACTAGAATAGATTGCTTTTCAACAATAAGACTATCTCTACAATCCTGTTAAATATAACGTTGAGTTTTACTTTGTAATTACATCTGTATAATATAAAAATATCATAAAAATTGATCATAACTATATACATATAAAAAACGTTTAATTTTTCTTTATTACCAACTCCATCAACATCTGCACCACTGTTTTCCAATCTACCTACAATAAAGTATAACGTAAACGACTAACGTATTTTGTCTACATTGTGTTTAATAATTATATAACACTAGCCTCAAACATACCTATTATAAATAATTTAAGATTACAGAGTAAATATTCGTTCTGGCTTCACCTAGATAAAAATATCTATGTTCGTTTACAAATAAGATATAACTCGCGCATCGTACTGACCTTAAGCGGATCATCCATCTTGTTGCACTCGCAGACGCCGCAGATGCAGGTGCCGCGGTTGGAACACAGCGGGCCGAACGTCGCGTTGGTGGGGCGGCACCCGCGCTCCTGCTCGAGCGATATGCCCCCGTGGGCGGAACACTCGCAGCTCTTGCCGAAGCGGCCCGGCTGGCACACGCACACGCCGCACGCCGAGATACCCTGTCCGCTGCACACTTGCGGACTGTTGTTGTACGCCTGTTCGGAGCACCACATGACACCGTATTGTAACGACACTGACAGCGACTTAATTATATGTACATTGGTACTCGAACGATAGCCTATCTAACTACCACCTTATTCGGCACTTAATGACCTTTTACTGCCGGTCGCATTTTGTACCTAACGGTAGTGTTACGTACGTCAAAGTGTTTTGTTCGTTGTCTTATTAAAACAACAAATTACATATGCACATACAGAATTTACATTATAAATATATAGTCTTCCATAATTACAAAACAAAAATATTACTTATTTTTAGTTATTGCGTTCCCTTAATTTTTTCTATTATCGTTAACGTGGTATATATATATATATATATATGCGACGCTATTTTCGGCGTATGACTTTTTTTTATTTAGCAATCGGCTGTCGCTTCGCTTCATAAACTTCGGCATTCAACAAATTGTAATTTCTATCAGGTCATATATTTCATCAACGTCAATATAAAATCAAAAACTTTTATTTATTATTCATTGGTAACATGTCCATTTTCCGGTACATATATTATCGTAGATACATGCACGGCTCATACACGGCCTTTAAATAAATTGTCCGAATCGTATGAATCGAAATATGAGTAATTTAATGTACGCCAAGTATTTTTACGCGTTTCAAAGTGAGTCAGTTTTATTTAGTGAACAAACAACAGTACAACAACATAACTCACATGGTGCCCTGGATGTTCGCAGGGGCAGTCACAAAGCATCTCCAACTCCACGGTGAGGCTCTCGGAGACGCCCACTGGGTAGATCGTGAATGTCTGTTTCCACTTGCTGGGGTCTTTCGGACATTCTTTCAACGTGATTTCCGCCCTAAAATCTACCACGTCTCCGACCTGCGAAGGAAAAAAAAAATATCATTTTAACGATATTTCAATTTCAAAACCATACTAGGCTATTTGTTTGTTGTGCACTCACTGTTAAATTCAACCCACGTTCACTTTCATATACAATGTATATGATGTTTTAATTACATCCAAGAGTCAAGAATATTTAGAATTTAAAAAAGGAATATTTTTAGACGACATTAAATTCCTTCGTATAATCGGCAGCGTAGTGGAGGTCGTGTGAAAAATAGGAAATGAAGTTCACATGAAACCCCAAACCTTCCTCATATATCTGAAATAGCGGCCAATGTTGTTTTCAGTTGGTGGAAATTTCACATAACCTGGAACCCAATTATTTGAAATAATTCCCCCACCGCCGTTCCGCTAATGAACAACGCGACGTGCTGCGGGCGGCCTGACGCAGTGAGCGTCCCGCCCGTACGGACGACGCGAATTGCGTGCGCACTACAACGGACTGCATTACGTTGCCCGCGTTGGTGTTGTCGCCTATTTATAATGCGGGAGTTTGCAAGAGGAAAGTGAACAGACTTTTACAAGTTCGTGCATTCAATATTTTAGACTGTATCAACTTATTAATCCGGCGAGATAGTTATCAAGCATTCACTTATGTAAAAAAAACCTCATCAGATAAATAAAAAATTATACCTTAAGGCCATCACATTTGTTCGTTTGGACAACGTTGTCCTTAGCGCCGAGACATGATGAATAATACTGTATTTGTACCGCGTCACTCGACGTGTCCTTCATTTCAACTGTTGACGTGATTTTCTGCAACAAATATATTATTATTACAAAGTTGTATTATCCGATGCACAGTCACTCTTACAACGAAACCCACAAAAACAAACCAGGGGAATATCCAATAACAATTACACACGAGGCTCGCAGAAACTATTTTCAGACGAGAGTTTAACAAATATTATCGAGCCTTATATAAATACTAGCTTGCCTGGCAGACGCTGTTCAGTCATTTTATTGACCACGTGAATATTTAACGTTGAAGGCGTTAGCAACTACAGCGCCACCAATAGCATCCTAGATATGGTCCATTGTCTTGACAAAACAAATATATATCCTTAACATGACCTCAATTGATCAACTCGTTAAGATATAAAATTGTGACTATAATTAAACCGATAATATTGTATAATATTGTCATAAAACACAAACACCCACGTTGTACTGTTCGCGCACTAGGTCGACGACGTTGTCGGAGTCCTGGCTGAGGATGCCGCTGCTGGAGCCCTCTATGTGCTTGCTCAGCTGTTCGTACACTTCGATCTGTTCCGACGTCACCGCAAAGATCACGTTGATCGCGTGCTCTTTCACCTGGGAGGGTGGTTAGACAACCGCGTTAGGTTTTCAGTAACAATGTCTAATACGAGACGTATGAAACACCTCCAAATCATTAATATTTTGTAGTTAATTACATTAATATCTGAATGCAATACAATATGACGTCTCCAACTGTTACAAGGCATTAAGAGTGTTCAATAAAAATTATTTATTGAATGATACAATTATAAATTTAAACAATATTGTTACGAACATATTCAATGAGCATTCTTAAAAGTATTCTTGAGTGAAGTTTTATCGAAACTCTCGAGTGTTTTAAAATAAAATTGAAGTAAAACTACTAACCAATTTAGAATTACTAGTTGCGTCGCTAACACTGAACCACAACGCCACTGGACGATGTGCCGCGGAACAAAAGGAGATTAACTACAACACTCATCGAAACTCGAAGATAAAATGTCACCACGGCAAAACGAATACACACAACTCGCGAGTTGGACACAGACGTTAAATGTGTTACAATTATAAGTTGCACTTAAACATATTAATTGGGTCCTGCGTCGCAATACTATATTATTTATTACATTAGCGACGTGATGATACATCACCCCCGACTAGTTGCAGACGTCGATTAAATACATACGAGCAAACCTCGTTACAAATGTGACGTATTCATTTACATCAAAATTCATTCAAATCAATGTGTGGAAGTGAAACTAATTAAACTTATGACGTAAAGCAATCGGGACATTGTGCTAGGAATAACTTTCTTCAAGTTAAGCCTTACCTTAAGATTGATTTGGGATATACTGGGATAGTCCTGGATGGTCGAGTGAGTGTACTCATTGTTTTCCATGTGACACTCTCCATCGTTCGGCGGAATGATTCCTCCCAGCTGAAAACCGATTAATGTTTTATTTATTCGCCCATCATTCACAAACCAGCCAAGTTACTGAAAAGTTCAGTAACAGAAAAGTTGCACAACGAGAAATATAATAGAAAAACACATAGACACCATAAATTTCTACGTGTTTTCAGACAAGATTTGGTGGGTTTGCTACAATAAATTATTGTAAGCGAAAACAATGTGAGTATCGCTGAACACTTTATTAAAGCTGACTTTAGATTTTTGGAATCAACTTTATTAGTCACTTATCAACTTGGTTATGTCCGTACATTCATTTGTAACGTATACCTTAATAACTTGATGCCATCATCGCTAAATTAGGAGACACAATTTTTAAAACGTTAAAACGTCGAACGAAAAGTGGAAGGACATGCTTCACTTGTCACCCCGGTGCCAACGATGGAGACCCTTACAACGCACGTCAGTATAATGCGTGTAACAAAGGTAGATCTCCGACAAGACTCGTCGATCGTACCTGGGGCGCGGCCAGACTCGGATTGATATAATTGGGAACTCTATATATGCAATCATCTTGCATTGCGACAGTGTGATTCAGGCTACTCGATACATCTGACATGTCCGTATAGTAGAACGTTGGTACATGAGTCAACAGCGGTATACCTTGCCGTCTCCGGCGTGGTGAAAGCCGGCGTCGGTGGAGAACACGAGCAGCCGGCGCGCCTGCTCGCGCCACCCGATCTCGCTCTTGCACACCACCGCCTGCATGATGGCGTCGAACCCGCCCTCGGGCGCGTCCAGGTTGCCCGACACGTTCGCGCGAGCCACTGCTTTCTATTCCACAGACCGCCGTCGTCATATTTTACATGTGTGTGCATACCGAGGAGTTATCGTTTACAATTCTTATTTCAAAACTAAGCAATTTACTTAATCCCTCACGTCTCTCATGACATAAATATCATAATAACAACAGATAATTAAATTATAGCTAGTAATTTTTTTATTTTTTTCATGCTTAAATTTTCACTTGCCTGGACTGAAGACTCCAATGAATTTATGCGTAAGATATGTGTAAACAGTAAATATATCTGTGTTAACCTAGTATACGTTACGTAGAGCCTTCAAGCTTTTACTGACCGTCGCTACATAAGACGATGACTGACTGATCATGTGTAGATGAAGCAATGATATGGAAGCAATGGTAATCAATAGACAATAAAATAAATAAATTTCACAAAACTTACATCAAAAAAGTCCGTGTCATTGCTAAGAGACATTTGATTTTGATAACCATAAGGCGCTGCGCAACTCTCGCAAGGAGATATTAAACTGAAAACAATGGATATTTCAACACTGTGTGCCGGATTCAAATTCAAAATCATTTAACCATAGATATTTGTGTAAATAATCTTGTACACGTCATGTTTTCCTAGTACTGCCCGTTTCGAAAAGGTGCATTAATAACGAGGAGAAGAAATTGTGAAAAAAAAAACTCCTCAGCACTGAAAGTGAAACTAAATATAACTTAACTCCATTTTTTATTTTAGCTGTAACACAAAAAAGCCTCATGTGGATGAACAAGACTTACTTTTTTGGCACGGTTGAGACGTACGGCATCACCAGCTTGTCTACGAAAGATCCAAAACCGATACGGAAGTTCGATGTGATGTTCCTCATGGTACTGGAGAGCAAACTGCCGAGAGTACTGAGCTTCTCCTTGTCGTTTCTCATCGACCGACTCAGGTCCATCAAGTAGTAGAGATCGACAGGATAGTCCTGCGCCTGAGCGTACGCGAACGACATTTTTTGCACTTGGTCTAAAATATCAATAGTCATCAATTAGTAAATTACGAGTCGTAAAATTAGTCTAAAGTTTGTAACAATTGACTCAAATAAACGATACAATTTGGTTATCTTACAAAATTGTAAGCATGTCACGTATAACTCATTTTGTATATATTAATTATAATATGTTAATTAATTCAGACCTTGCCAATCATGTGAGGTGGGATCCTGGTCGTTTCTGATGCCATAATTGTAAGTCCAAGCCGCGAGATATATAAAATCTATTACGTATACCTAATGAATGATCCTACTGAATGATCGCACAGATAGGTACGCGAACTGCTTTTTAACGTATTATTTCAAAAGTGAAATTTTCACTTGTAAAATCCCGTAAATCCGTAACACGTGAAATTGAAATGACCGTCAATCAATTACCGAACGTCAAATCGTTACTTTTTCATTTTGAACTTCGTTAAGGGAGTGCTATGCCTAACGTAATTGACTAGTTACTCACTCATCCTAAGTTGAAGCTTTACCCGCTGAGGTTTGATTTGCACGAGATTTTCCCCACTGGCCGCCCCACCCGCCGCCATGTACCCCCCACCTTTAACACTGCCGCTGCTGCTGCTGCTGCTGCTGCTACTACTACTGCTGCTCATGGAGGATTCCATACTCACTCTGCCACGAGCTAAAATCATGATACGTGCCGTTGTTATAGGAACTGTGACATTTGTTATTCTAATATCTTTTCCGTTAATTAAGTATCACCATCTATCGTTAATTAATACAATGAGTTATATGTAAATATTGCATAAATATTAATTTTCCTTAGTAAAGTACATATAATCATGGCGTTTTATGTGGACTTGGCGTACGGCGTAGTGTCACGCACTTTTCTTTTATTTTGTATGAAATGACAGCAAAGAGATGTGTGGGAAGATAGTTTCATTAAAATTTTCATTCATTCTCATTCTCATCTCACTTTATGCATTCGCTAGTCGCCATTTCAGTTTATTTTGCATAATTTTATACACTGATACTGATTTTTATAGCACTCACCCCGCGTGAGTTCCCTGTCGAACAAAATAGATTGCTGATTGTCAGGGTTAAATATGTAAGCTTCGTCACAACCGGCCGTGCCGTCCCCCATGGCAGGGTTGAAACAGCGGGGTCCATTGAACTCAGGGGCGAAGCACCACGCACAGGTGGCAGTACGCGCGCAATCGCTGCACGTGGTCTTCCCCGAGCAAGGGTTCTGGGCCAGCAGTTGCTCAGCACGCTGCGCCCCACACGCGATGAACAACCCCGCCCACATGCATATCACGAAACTCCATCCAGGAGTGTTCATTCTGTATTCGTTTCGATTCGGCTTCTTAATTAATTCTGCAACAATGCCAAAGAATTTCAGTCGAATTCAAAATATCTTGGGCGCTTATGGCAAATTTAAATTAAATTAATTAACAATAACTATTGTACGACAATAAGGATAATATTACAATTACAGCGAGCATAAAATACATGTACAAATTTTAGTAAAATATCTATTTGCATATTAACCTTATCGATATTTAAAATATAAATATGTATTTATCGTGTATATTAATGCCAAAGTTGATTTATTGCTTTATAATAATGAAAATATGATGGAATATTTAAATTTAAATAAAATTGTGATATCATTATTATTATTACTTTGCCTTAATTAACCTACGTACAATATCACCACAATTACTAGCTATGTAATGTTTTGTACCAAAAAACATGCGTACGGTATATACAACGACGCGTAGTGCTGTGGGCGGGCAAGCGGTATAGAAAGGGCGCCGCCCACGCAACGCAATCGAGGTCGCCCTGCACAGCGTGGTTTAGCGAGCCACAACACAAGAACGTCAATCTCGCACACTGATATATCCAAACGTAGCAAGATCGCGTACTATATTTATCTAGACGCCTCTAGGTAGCACTTCACAATTTTTTGAGTACCGGTTTTAAATTTATATTAACATAATAACTTTTTGAAAAGCAGGGTTTTCAAATCGGGTGCATGTTATCAATAACTCTCATGTTCTTCTTAGAAAAATGTAGTATTCATCGTTAATAATTATTTGTTACTTATGTAAACCAACTCAATACGAGAGCCTTGTAGGATCACTCCTGACTATCTATTCGTAACACTCTTTACCTCTCTGCGTTTACTTGGTTTCGGGATTCAGTCGTAATTTACAGAATAACTTGTATCAAAATCCTAAGGCTTTAAGTTTCCAGAAGAAAAGAACTACATTGCTGGATACATTATAATAGGTAAAGAAACAATAATGCGAGCGCAATTCACAGCCAACATTGTATTCAAATAAATATAACATACCCGTATGATATCATTGATATTAGTCAGTCATACATCATTGAATCATTAAGTGTGAGGACATTTATTTTGTATTTATAATTTTAAATGTTAATTTATGAAATCGTCCTATGTATAAACTGGGGATATGTTCAAAATTAACGGTAGAGTTCTGCCGTTCTAAGTTAAAATAATTTTATTTTAACGAATCTTACACCACAAACTAGTGGAAGTTAAGATGAAATAAAAATGTTCCAAGAACATCATCCGTGATAATGACTACATCAAGTATGTAATCAATTATCATGAGTCATTCGTACTATATTCATATAATTAAACATTAATCAATATGTCAGCATAATCATATCTGTGTAACTTATACGTCAACTCGTACGTTTTTCTGCTCCAAAGTTAAATCACTTGAAAATAGTTCCGGATTCGATTCTTGCCGGAACAAATATATGACAGATAAGTGTTAATTTCGGAAAGGTTAAAGTTTATCAGGGAGCAATAATTTAACACGAAATATTAATTGAGCCAAGCAAATTGATTTATGAATAACATCTCAATAGTCAATCTCAAATAGTCCCCAACGATCAGTCATTATTTGGTTAATATTGTTCCAGAAAACCTACTATTGCCTTGTTTACGTATTCAGGAAGGGATCGATATACACAGATATAGAATTTGTGTGCTGAAAAATACTAAATTATAAGGCGTAGAGTACGACAGGGCAGTATCTTTGGGCCTTTGTTATTATTAAACTAATTTGGATAATTTGAGGCGAACGGACTCCAGCCATCCTTGAATTCAAGCCAACCTCTTTTACCCATGGTACACTCTACTGAATAACAAACGAGGCACGAACGATTGGTACCTCCTGTAGAAGATCGCTAAGCTCTACAGTACTCAATTTAAATCACACTGTCCTTGCACTCGTTGGTAAGTCTTATACGTGTCAGGCTAACTACTACCCCCTTCCTACAATTGACGGAATCCGCTTTCGATTTGGCCGGCGACGCAACAATAATGCCGCTGATGTTGAAAATATGCATGAGCATCAATGATCATTTACCAATAGATGGCCCGTGTTATGACTTTTCGTCCAGTAATATTAAAAACGTTTTAAATCCTCTCTTAGAACACATCGTAAAACAAGCAACCTGAAATGCCAGCCAATATTATTTTATTTCGACATTTTTACAATAAATTTTATACTTCCAATATGGATAACTCATAACTCAGTACTGATGAAAGAAATATGCGAACACACTTGATACAAAAATGAATATTGTATTGACACAACATGTATTTAAATTATATTCTAAACTTAGTTGTGATCAATAAAAAAAAAACCGCAAAATATTGACAAAGCGAACGGACTCCATTATATAACTACGATCTTATCACCTCTAAAACATAATTGAATAAAGATATAAATAACCCTCAATGTAAAACCAAAGTTAAGCTGCGTCGGGCTGTAAACTTCACTTACTTCAGAACTGAAAAGCGTTTAGCCCTCTAGTTGTAGTAGTATTATTAAAATTAAGTTAAATAGTAGATACAAAAACACTTTTCTATAGTACTACAATATAAAGTTTTATAAACAAGTATCACAGCAGTTGGGATTTCACATTAAATACAAGGACTGTTCTTGAATGTTGCACTTTAAACGGACATTATTTGCTTCGAGTTCTACACACACTTGTACTACACTTTTGGAAAATATTTAATCACTGAGTTATGAAAACGCATACGCGCAAATAAGTTAAAGTTTGAGCATTATCTCAGACGGCTTTTACAGTTTATGTTGCGATGTAGGCCAGGACGCCGATTGCAGCGCGCGACCATCCCGCGGCGGATACACGCGTGACTAATTGTACAGAAAATAACTTTGTCAGCCGTATGATACAACGGCGCCGTCACCGTTCCTTCTTGGAACCGATACGCGGTCAATGAGATCGACGTGTATACTCACCACAGACATACGGACAGATGATCCTTGGGAAGATTCGCGGATTTTGTTAATATTTACTGCCAATGTTCACTTGTAATTATCCTTGTAGTTGTACTATTGTTGGTTAACGTTTTAATTTTAGTTTTTTTTTTTGCATTTGTTAAGGCGTTGAATAAAATACCAGAAAAATAACATAAATTATACACAGCTATATAATTAGGATGATATGATATTCACAAAACTTTAATATATCTTTTAATCATAGAGACCATAACAAAATGACCCTTAGATTTGCAGTATAGGAAAGATGGATGGCCGGATTGAAAATCCAATAACTCTTTGTATTCTGAAAGTATTTGATGAAATCGTCTCATAAATTAGTAAGATATAAGTTATCAATTCTTGTTTAACACTAAAACCGGTGTATTTGTAGGTCGTATATATTGCGTCACTGCATAATAAGCATAATTTATGATGACTCAATGGCGCTGAAGAGTTGTTACGTTCTTTAGAGTAGTAGAAAGTTATGGTTTGTTCTTGTGCCTTAAATCGTTAATTTAATTAGACATAACAAATTTAAGTATTACTAGAGTTGGACAATATATTAACTTACCTTTAAGAAACTAAATATGATACACAGCTTACTCCGAACCACGAAAACATTAAGACAAGAGCAAATGAAATGTTAATGAGAACCTTTACGAATTCGTACCTGCTTACAAAAGGCACCTACCTACTTATGAAGTTATTGTGAAATTAATACCTTACGGGGAAAACATCACCGACTAGCCGCTGGTACTTTATAGTAACATAAATTGACAAATTAGCGACTAAATCTAGGTATGTTTTTAAACATCTTTTATTGTAAATTCGTTGATTAGATTCCATTGGGCAGATTTATGACATGTGGTAGTTTCTACCCGCTAACCCTATTTGTACAATTCTCTTAAAACTATAACTATATATTCTGATATATATTTCTAATCATATTTCATAAGACCGCCTCTGATCCAATATGCTTTGATACTTTAAACTAACAACGAATTCAATTAAAATTAAATAAAAATCGAGAACTGCAATCAAATCTCTGTAACAGAACCGTATCATTATTACTGTGCAACCTGTACCAAGTTGCCGTATATTGACAATAACGGTTAAGGGTGCAGTGGGGGGTGAATGACCTTTTAACGTACTCGGGCGTTGCCGTCATCGCCGCAACGATATACATACATACACTTCCTATAAGAGTTCGTTTGCAAAAACGCGTCCTTTCCGCATCATAATTACGGAAAATGGATTCAATTTCAAACTGGGATGTTTCTGTTTGGACGCCATATAATAATCTTCGTACATAGCAGAGACCTCTTTAGAATCGTGCAAGTCGGTACGGTCGGTCTTTACGGTACTCGTATTTATAAGCTGCTCCAAGTGGATTAGTGGCGAATTAGCGTCCATAACTTTTATGCCGCCCGAATGCTTCCTACAAACCTTAAAGACTGCAACTACTGTATAATCATAACTAACCGGAAAAATAACATTACCACAGGCGCATGAGAATGGTCATGAATTTCTGCCAATAACAATCACCAATCGCTTCCACGGCACCCGATGTTCGTAAAGATCCGACAAACAGACAAACAGACAATCTGGGCAAGAAAAAATCCATAGTTTTTTTTTATTTAATAATAAACTGTAAATTGTGCTGAATTTTTTTACTGTAACTTCAGTAGTCAGTGTTAGTGTAGGTTTGTATTGATATAGAAGACAAATTTATTTTTTGCAATTATTGCCCTAGTCATTATGATATAATGGACCTTAAAATATTGGTTCGATATCAACATATGTACATACAATGCCAAACAGTAGATCTATTCCCAGAAATAAGATATAAGTTAGCTATATATATTTATTTCGATAGTTTGTAGTTTCCTAAAGCAAAGCAAGGGCAGGTTTCTAGTAGGGATGTTATGGATATGAAATTTCGGATCCGGATAAGGATACGGATATATTAATAATTTTTACCGGTTATTATCCGATTGTTTCGGATAATTTCGGTTACGGATATTAGATTATTTACAATTTGGAAAAAATATATAATGTATTATTTACAAAGTCTTACTTTGTTCTAGATTTTATTAGGTATTATAATCACAAAGAAACAAGGTAAATAATAAAAACTGTCAAAAATAAGAACTACGCAGCTAATGTATCAACTCGGTCAGCGTGAACCAGTCATAACCTGTTTTATTTGGGGTCTGCCACTATCCGAAATTATCTGAAACATTTTTATCGGATTCGGTTACGGTTTCGGATATATTTTTATTTCGGACATCTGGTAGTTTCGGTTACGGTTACGGAGCTCCATAACATCCCTGGTTTCTAGTATGATTCTAATATACATATCATTATTTTAATGATATGTGTTAATTTATAGATTTACTAGTAATACTTATTTATCAAAGCTTATAGAAAATAAGTATCACTGGACTGAATTATACCACGATGTTGCATATTGTAGGAACACACTTGAGTTAATTCTTATTTTAATAAGGTATTAAGAATTATCGACATAGATATGAAAGAATATTTAATAATCACTTCACTACAAAGCCAGCTCCTGTGTTGAAATTTATGTTGTGAAAAAGTGTTTATTTAATGTATAACTTACTCTTAAAACCTCAACAATACATAATCATTTTATCTCAGGGTTTAGGTAATTACATGTTATAACTTCATATAATAATAAAAATAAACCAATTTAGTTTCAAGACATTTTAATATGAAATCTTCTAGTGTTGTAAGAATAAGCAAGTAATAATTTCCTACTAATGTATCTAAATAAATCATTTGCAATCTATTGTCTTAGAATTAAAATGTCATTATTAAGAATTTTTTGAGTTGGATATTATATACTTTACATACTTCATTAACTTTAGATAATATACTGCATGCATTTTTCTTATAGTTCTGTGTATACATAAGAGGAATTAGTCCAATGAATATACTCAATAACTTATTGTGTTTGTATTAACTTGGAAACATTTTCTACATACACAAACTATATGAAAATTAAATGACAAATTTAGTTGTTAGCCCTTAGGTATTAATGCAATGCATTTAAAACTAGAACTGCTACATTTTGTTCAGTAGAGTATTGTAAAAATCAGTATCCTCCACAGATACATACAGGCAACGTAATTTCATTTGTGATTCTGTTTTTGTAAAATAGCAGTCTAAAAGTGTAACTCAAATATAATATGCTTGCGGCTGGACCCTAATGCCCTGTTTTGAATTGTATATATAAGGTATATTCAATATTTTCAAAAGTATTCAGCAGTAAATATACACGTTCACACACTCACTCATACACAAAAGGGTTGCAGGTGGCATGATGACAAAGAATACATCCCAAACACCCATAACGTGAGAACATTTATCTATCACAAATACACATGTCAATGCCGGGAATCGAATTTGAGACCACTCGCTTAGCAGGCAGTGTCAGGCATACAAAGTTGCTTAGTAGTAGTAATACACACCAAAGAAATATATTTTAAACACTGCTAACATAGCCAAAAGTGTGACCCATGAGAAAATAGGACTGGCACTCAATAATAATATTTTAATAGAAAAGTAATATTATTGCAACATTTGGTTAAGATAATCAGCTGTTTGATATATCAACTTTGTATATCAATAAACTTTTTACTTTCATTACACTTTTATAATCACACGATAATCAGATTGGCAAAATACGTTAAGGATTCTTACTATATATAATTTTAAGCGAGAGCCGTCATTTATGTGCAAATCATTGTTAATTTTATATAATGTCTCATGATCGCCTGTGCGGGTGTGGTGAGGAGATTTACAAATGGCACAGTTAGCTTTCCGCTGATATAAATAATGCATAAAATTGAGCTGTTTTTGATTACCGTACCTAGTTATTAGTCAAAATAGTTATGACGAGCGAGGGCCTCAGGATGAGGAGAACTCCTGCCGTTACCTTACAAGGAAAAACAAATATAAAAGTTCATATTGCTTATTTTACTCACAAGTTTACAGGATACTCCTATTGTGAAATACAGGAAACATTTCAAATACTTAATTTATAGAGGTACGATATGTACTGTTAACAGTATTATTTACTCATATAGGTCAGAAAATTAAAACGAAATATACACACAGCTCACTCACCCCACACTAACTCATAAGTCCATAATATATATTGAATATTGAATCATCTATGCTAGATATTAACACCACAGAATACCCACAGTTCTATTACAGATACATAATACCATATTATTATGACTCATCCCACTTTCACAGACTAAATTGAGATAACATCACAGACTAGGACTGAATAATATGTATATAAATACCGTTTGCAGAAAAAAGCAAAGATATTAGGAATAAAAAATTAAAAACACAAATAAGTTAATACGACAGACATAGCTTCCACGGATATATATAACCCAATACTAACTTTTTGATGACCAACCAAATATGATATTTGTCCAGAGACGGCTAATATCAGCGATACTCACATATCAACCAGATATTCTATTTTTAGATATTTTGTTACCCTATATGTATAGTATTAGGTAAGGTTATCAGTACAGTTGATTGGCTTTAGAGAAAGTATCTTCAAATAGTAATTGAAAAATGGTTTTTATTATATTGTCAATTTTTTTATCTAGAAGTAACGGGCAAACAGGCATGTGGTCCATTTGATGATGTTATGCAATATCGGCAAGTTACCGGCCTTGAAGAATTAATTTAACTCTCTTTTTAAAGCACTTATTACGAGGTGAAAATTCCTCAGAAGCAAGTTCCATTCCACAATCCATAGCACAGACGCGAAAAGCAAACAGTGGATGACTACAAATTATTATGGAGGTGTGGATGAAATTTTAGTTTTTGGTGAGAAGTGCAAGGTTGGACTCTCAATAGCGAGAAAATGTACTGAAGAAGCAATGCCTATCAAATTTCTTGGTAGAAAAATAAATTACAAAGGACGTTCACCATCCTTAGAGGCAATTGTAGATAATTTCCTAAATCACCTCAATAAGGTAGGTCAACGATCATTAAGCAACATTAAAAATGTTTGGATAAACGACTATTGTCTTACATCAGGTTTGACTTGGCCTTTTTTGTATATAACATCGGTAAAACCCTCCTGGCAAAGTTAGATGCTAATGTGCTAAAGATATTGAAGCTATAGCTTGAACTAGTACATTCCGCCAACTCCTCAACTCTAATTAGATTAAATATAGGTGAGTTCTGCATCCCATTAGCCTTAAAGTGGCGCATCTTGCGACATCAATGGCCTTCCGCCCTATTAAAATACCATTTAAAGTGCCTTCCAAAAGACCCTCCCAGACCACAAGTAATGTAGGGAAATGCCCCGAAAAATTCATGTTATAACTGTAATGAGGCAACAGGTACAGCTAGACACTTGATAGGTTGCAGGGTACTCCTTGACTGGAGTCGCCATGATAAAGTACTTTAAATCAGACATGAAGCAATAAGCATAACTCTTACAGAATCGGAGGGTATGACACTGCAGGTCAGCGGATTGAGATGAGATGCGGCATTTCTTTGCACCTTATCCTTGGACGGAGGTATGCTTTTCTTCTGAAGATCCTTCAAGCTGCGCGGATGCTAAAACCGATGTGGTACGTCAAGCAATGAATTACTTCATCCCTTTTTCTGACGTCCTCGTCGGTGGCAAAGCTCGCCCTTGGTTTAACGCCGAATGCGCTCAGGCTGAGAAGCGCAAACTCCTGATGTCAGTTTGAAGAAGAAAGCGTTTAACCCTGCCGCCAAGTCCTACAAAAAGACATTACAGAAGGTGAATCTCAACCGCATTCAACATATCGGCGCTAAACTCGCTGACCAAAAACTCTAGCAGTAAGTAGCTTTTTGGTGTCTTGCCAAAGCGGTTGAGACTAACTTCTGTCGGCCTTCACTGCCTCTTCATTTTTAAAACCGGATGGCTCCCTGGTGCATACGGCCAAAGAAAAGGCGGACTTGTTAGTGTCTTTGTTTGCCAACAATTCGTGTCTAGATGTCAGCAACAACATAACACCACAAATAACAAACTGCGACATCTCTGTACCCGAGATTCGCATAACGAACAAGGAGGTTTTCAAAACCTTGAGGAGTCTAGGCGTGAAAAAGGCCAGTGGTCCTGACGGAATTCCAGCGATTGTACTAAAGGCGTGTGCACCCAAGTTGTCTCCTGTACTGACACGTTTGTTCTGCCCTCCCTTAAAACAGGGATAGTCCCCAAATCCTGGAAACTTGCCAATGTGCAACCTGTGCTCAAAAAGGTGCCCAAAAATATTTTACAAAATAGTAATAATGTTAAGGAACAATAATATTTTTCAAAATGAACGCAGATTTTATTATCAACATAAGGTTGGTAAGATGTCAAATCGATTACTTACCGTACTACGGCTCTGTGTAATGTTGGTGAGTGAGAAGAAGGCGGTACATCCAATACGACCAACCAATAGGCCTTATTTCGTCAAAGAAAAGAATATGGCCGACATTTTGATATAGCTGTCATGAAGATTTTCCAGTGACAAATTCTAACTTTGTAGTTCTTCATGCACGGTTTTATGTTCCATTAACGTTTTATTTTTTTAATTGCATAGACGATCTTAGTGTAAGCTATTTTATTTAGGAAAATGGCAGCCGATCGCGAAATCGCTGCTGAAGACAGCATTCGAGTCGTCTGCCGATTTCGGCCACTAAACGACTCCGAAGAAAAAGCTGGTTCCAAATTCATTGTGAAGTTTCCATCGGGCCCGGACGATAACTGCATTTCAATAGGGGTAAGTAAACTCTTTTTAAATTTCATGTTGGTTTCTTTATCATCGCCCTAATTTAGATCACGATGACTAATACATTACGACTTGTGTTCACCTGCTACGAAATGGCCTTTCTTTTCTATTCCGCTCCGTTGAATACGATTGCGATCACAAAAATTTAAAGAATCTCGATGTATTCAAGTAAATATGTAGTGCTTTGGCGATAATCAATACAAATACTTTCTCGACCTTGACCCAAGAATATTTGGAATAAATTTCATGTTAAAATGTGAAATATTTTTTATTTTTGTTTACATACCGTACAATTACCATATTTCACTTAAATAAAACTTTCGTATCCAGTTTTATAATACGGGCAAATAATTTATTATTATTTTAGTCAATTTTTTTACTCAAGATAAATAAGTAATGATACTATCTATATACATACATTTATATAAAAAATAAAAAGTACAATAAAATACCTCATACATCTTTCAAAGTCATTAATTACTTGTATTTGTATTTTTACTGTATATAATTTTATTTCATACTAGATTTGGTAGTATTTTACTTGAAATACCTACATTATATACTGAAAACAAATATTTTGTTATTGCTTTTTTATAAACAGCTGTGTGATAAATAACTGATGCATGTTGTATATTAAATGCAAAAATCATCATAATTTAAAGTTTTATTATAACAGTGCAGTGATATTTCAATAAGAATACCTTATGCTTTATACATAACCTGGTATATACTAATTTGATATTATTAATAATTGAATTTTT
>DWPT01001538.1:0-18398 GCA_018251895.1 Agathymus mariae mariae
AGGCGGTATAGAAAACAAAAATACTAAATTCAAATGCTATTAAATAAATATTAAACTTATATATACAAAATTTTATACTTAATTGGTTTCACTGTTGTACCAAATAGCGTTCATACACAAGTATTTTGAACGTATTCTTACTGCAGGCTTTCTTAATGTGCTCAGTTGTGTCCTTTTACAAATACAAGTGAACGAGCGGCTGAATCGCTTCCTTCTTAATTGGACGCACCTCACAGCTGCGAGTGTGAGTAGTGACCATAAAACATCACTGTGCTAGAACATAAAAATGTGTGATCGTGGTGGACCGTACCGGATATGGGATCGCTGTCGCTGTGCTCCTGTCGGTCGCGACGCCACGCCGAGTCCGGCGGCGGTCCGTCGGCCGCCACGCCGAACAGCCCCGACACGGCGCCCGCCACCGTCTTGCGCGCCGATTTCGCCGCAGTCTGCCCGAACACTCTTTGTACAGTATGACCATAGACTAATTTAGCTACCGAACTGTACAAGTAGTTCTCAACAACGTAGTACTCCGTATTTCTAGTGCAATAGACAGAGCAATTCGTATTCCTATATTGTTTATTATGTTAGAATTATGGGATAAGGAAAAAATGGTAATATCAAATCAAATACGATAAGAGTAGGATTCCGAAGAAAATGAAATTTCGGGGTATTATTTACTAATTACTGAATATCCTAAACGTAACTGTATATTTGACTATAGAAATTGAGAGTATTAAAGTAATATACTAACAGATATATTGATGTCAATCTCAGGCACGCCGCTGAGGTCCGCAGCTTTAGCCGCTAACTCCTTCAGCTTGGGGTCGTTGGGCGTGGTCACCTCAGACAGAGCTACCAATTGTGGCATGTAGTCCTGGTATACTTCTTCTGTCATGACTGCTATAAAGTATCATAAGAAATATTTTTTGAGTGATACATTTCGTTTTCAACAAATGATCAACACATGATGGAACGGTTTACTCTATAAATTAAATATTTCCTACACAGTACAATTATATACGCTAATAATACAACAACAGTATTTTTTAATTTTCTATATATTTTTTTATGTAGGACTATATTTCGATATAGAGGTCTACACAATTTTAATTTTTTGTCTGTCTGTTTTTATAAACACTGGAATTACAAAAATCACTCACGAATCGGCTTCACAGTGAGACTCTCCTTAGCTTTAAGAGAATCCGGATGCATTGGTCCAGGCACTGCTAACAGCTTCTGGTCCCCTGGCACCTGCGGCACACTGGTTTCTAAGCTAGCCTTTGTAGGAGACGTGTAGTTAAGCGTGGGTGGAACTGGAGATATTGGTTGATTGGTTGCAACTTGCGGAAGTACAGGAGTCCGGGATCTATCGTTAACCAAGAGATCTGGCGTTGACTGTTTCTGGAGATCGGTACCTTTGAAAAAATTTAGACTAATAAAATCCATTGCTCAATGTCAAATTCTGTAAGCACAGAATAAATAGGGGACAGTAGTGCAATAAACTTAGGTCTGGTTTCCAATGCAGGATAAAGATGATGAGTACCCGGAATATACTTGTTGAGTACACGGTAAAGTCCACCTGCACCTGTCGGTTTCTTCTCTTCTCTTCTGCACTCCTTCCTACTTACAGTCTTCAGAGAATAAACGAGGATCACAAATAAAACTTCGGCACACATTCTATCGACTGATACGAGATACGTGCTGGTCAGAGTTCACGAACCACCGGCTGGGGCAGTGCGTAAGCTGCGTTATTATCATTCCTGCATTTCTTAATCCCCCTCGGCTTACCGATACCTAACATGAGTTCGGAATAAATGTTATAAAAGCCCTCAGCACCTCGCGAGGATATTTATATATTCGTGAGTTCTGAGACAGGCTTTTATGCGGCTGAAAAAATGCTACTAGGTAATAAACAAGGTAATGACAGGTACCCGTTTTTAAGGATACTATACATTATACCATCTAGTGTAATTTCGATAGTAAGCTTTTTCATGATGATCGGATCTTTGCTACAAGTACCCTCCAATTAAGTCAATTATGAAACTATACGCTACCTAACACGATTAATAGAAATGCCAGCAATGGTGCAAAACTGAAAATAATAAGCAAAATATGAATTTGCAACGGAAAATACAATGAAGCAAAAAATTGTTATGTTGCTGAAAATACACTCTCTTTATTCACAATTCATACATTTTCGACATACTCGTACATAACTCCAAATATAACAAATACTGTAGGTATACCGGTCTTTCCAAGGTCCAGTTCATGTGTGAAGGCCATGACGTTGAGAGCGCTCGACAGTGCAGTACTGACGCCGTTGCCAGGCTCTCCTACAACTCCTCCTACTCCCCCCACAGCACCCATACCCATGACACCCGTTGGCGCCCCCTCGGTTGCCAACACGCAGTCGGGAGGTGGAACTTTGCTTTGGGTATGGAAAGTGAGTTGTACAAACTATAGACACATAAATATATATTTTAACTCGTATATATTTATATTTCAAAATATGTCCAATACACAACTTTTATGTCACTCGATAGGTGTACCTATTAGATATTAAATAAAACTTTGTTTGACTTTAAATGTAGTTTGTAGTGAACTATTAACTAATATAACCTAATTATTTCTCAGTCTACTATTGATATGTAGAACATTGCTAAAAGACATTAATAAAACTGATGAAATGTACCAGTAAAATAAGTTTTAGTACTCACTTTTTAGGAACTTTCGTTGGAGTAGATATGGAGACACGGCCCCACATGAGCCTCCTCAGCTCCTCGCCGCTAATGCCCCGCCTCCGCAATTCAGCGATGGTTACTTTCCCGACTCGCTAGAAAATAATTATCCACATAGTCACACACACACACACACAAACACAATGTCGATGACGTGCGTGACGCGCTTAAAAATATTCCGTAGCCAAATTCATCACTATATATTTTGTTTTATTATTGTAACTTCAGTACTTCTAGCACCATCTATTGTTACATTAAAAAACCAATAAATGGTGTAGACTGGTAATTGAAGGTAGTTTAATATATTTTGTATAGGATCCACCTTCGATTGACCACAACTGGGGACACTTCTTTTCCCGCACGCTAGCAACTAAGTAACTACGTTTTTTTTCACTCCGCCTTCTGTTACTACCTCAACTTAACAACTTACTTTGAAGTTTTCGTTATTTTCACTCGACTTGTCGCCTACACCCACACTCACATACAAACACAATGTTTCTTCGAACATGACATCCCAATCTTTTACGCAGATAATTAGATAATTCCCATATAGCGGGTAGGTGCCACAAGTACCTTCCAGTTGGCGAGCGCGCCCTTTCTCTGCTTGGCCCTGGTCTTGGGCTTGCTCTTGATGACCATGACGGCGCGCTGCTCGTACCGTGGGTCGTCCGACGGACCCAGCCCGATGGAGTACTCCTGCAGGTACCGGTGCGCGTCCTCTTGCGCCACCGACCGCTCCAGCGACACCACTATCTTAGCCCACTGGAAATATTACACTGACAAATGGCAGTACTGACAGTATCAGGCAGGTTTTGGTCCCTGGTACCAACACTGGTACTGGTTCGTTTGTCACATTAACTCTATATTTTTTTTTCTATATGTACTGCAATCTTAACATGGAATAAACATGATTATTTTAAATATACAAGAAATTACGTAATTTCAGCAATTTTTTTGTTTCAGACTGAAAGCTCCCTTCGTTTCTCTTTTGCTCTTGTAACATAAAGAGTTTTTTTTAAGTCGGATAATTTTAGTCTCTCGACACGTATTTTTTTGGCCCATCAGCAGATATAACCTCGCCAGTGGCTTTACCTCGTTGTTCAGTGTATAAAATGTCATAAAAGAAAAAAGCTATTGTACGCACTTGAATGTATGAAACAGTAAAATAATTTCAAACGTTTAAATTTTTTATGACATGTGACTCGCAATAAAAATATTAACTAAAAATAAAAAATCGGGACTGAAAACCAGTCACATGTATTGAATCCGTTCTTGGGTTAATCACCTGCTTGACCCACTCCTTCTCCGACTGCTCTATGACGTGTGCGTACGTGTTGCCCATCATGGCGATGAGCATGTTGAGCAGCAGGATCGGCACGAACACCATGAACAGAGCGAACACCGTCTTCGACAGGTTGGGGTACGTCGTCAGCCCCAGGTCCGAGTACTGAGGACAGCGACACCAGACCGTATCGTCATTACTATTCGGCTGATAATCCTTTCACCCGAATTCATGGTTTAAGGAGTTCGTGTAATGCTTTTAGATTAAAAATACATTTTTAAAACTACAATCCCTCATTATCCATGGTACGTTTTCATAACAATTTACAACTCCAAACATACACAGTACACAATCTTAACCAAGACTACCTTCGTTCCATTTCTCTTTGCAGTCTGCACTTCAATCACATTACATTCGGACTCAGTCAATACGTTTTGGTCCACGGACCTTATATTAATTAAATCTTAGATTAATTTCTCAAAATAATTTCCAATTATATTCACTTATTATCGAGACAAAATTTCAGATTTTGAGAACGAAACAGAGGGCAACGTCTAAAAAGTAACAAAATATAATAATGCGGGTACATCGAAATATATACATGCACTTATTACGTGTCAAATTAATTAGCACGAAATGACAAATGTAGAAAAGATTACTAGTTCACAATTGTCTCAATGCTGGACTAGATCCTATGACATTCAGTTTCAGCAGGGTTAAGCTACTGTCTGTCGCGCTGGCCAAGTACAGATTGGCTTCAGACCTTCGTGAACTTTACAAAAAAACACTCAGTCACGTAATGACTTACAATACGGACATAATTTGATAAATGCGAGGCGCATGCTAATTCCTCTATGCATGTGACAATATTCAAAACTGAATAAAAAATACTCAGAACTACAACGAGATCAAACAATTCGCTAACCTAAATCTTACTTGAAACTACCCTCGTTGATAAACGATTGTAAAAAACTTCAAAGTCGAATAAGTTTAAATTATAAGTTTATACTTACGCTATAATCCCCTAACGTAATCTGAAACAAAGCCATCCAGGTGCTGGGGTAGCTGGAGTACAACGTACTATGCACATTTGGATACCCTGAAAGTATGAAAGTTGAAGTTTTGCAAATCCATTTGAAATTCCTTACACTTTTTTGGCCGTATTACGCGGCCTAGAATATTCCCCGCAATCCCACGATGGCAGAAAAGGGTATCGTAAGAGGCGACAGAAGCCAGCCTGCTTGGCGGTAGGGCTTTGCGTAAAGAGTATATTATGAGTATTATTATTAAGTCGTTAATATTAATTTGGTATTATTTTCTTTCCCTGAAGCCTGCCTGGCTAGCTACCACCCTCCTGCTTGAGTCAGCCGCCAAACGACTCGTCGTGTTCCAGGTGGGAGCTTCAGAGCCAGTACTTTCTTGCTTACCTTCTTCTCATTTCCTTGCCGAGAACGCATCAGTGATACCTTTGGTCTTGCTGATGTCCATGGGCGACGATGACCACTTACCATCAGGTGGCTCGTCTGCTCGTATGTCGGTTATTACCATAAAAAAACCACATATTAAGCCCCCCTTCAAAATAAGGTTTATTGCATTCTACAGACTTTTATTATGTAAACCTTCTAAATATAAATACTTCAAATCATTGTAAATCGCAACATTATCATAAACATAAGAATAAGAATTAAGTGTAGAAACAAGCAGATATAAATGTAGCCTTTCTGTAGATTATTTCAACCTTTATTTAATAGACTTCAATAAATGAGAAGGTTCTAAATCCGTTTGTATTATTTTATGTTTGTTACTTCGGAAATCCGTCAGTTACTAACCGATTTGGAAAATTACTTGTTTGTACGACAGGGTATAAGCCCCGCTTGGTCCCGCTTGAATTTAAAAAATATACATACCAACCCTAAAGGTGAAAGATAGTAGATGAAACCAAGTGTAAACATTAGATATCCATATATAAATAGGCAAATAATAATAACAAAAGAGTTAAGAAATTTTTCAATTTATTTTATTTTTGTTTGGTTAGCTAGTGAGCAGCTTAAGTGTTAATAATAACAAAATTTTGGAAACACAAAATTAACTAAAGTCTTCCGAAGTTTATCTTTACAAACGCTGGGAGAAAGTCAAGCAACGCCGCTGCTTCAACAAATCCTTACTGTAAACGATTATAAAAACCTAAATATGTAAATAATTTTATAATTATGTAAATAGTTAGGTAAACAGTATGCTGAGGCATTTCGATGTCAGTATATCGTTTGTTCTTGTCAATCATCGTTCCTTCTCATACCACGTACCCTTGTACAGAAAGTAGAAGGACTGCGAGAATCCGAAGAGTACAATGGAGTAAATGATGCCGAAGGTGAACATGTCGCCGGTGATCATGCTGTAGATCATCGTCACGAATGGACCGGTCAGCTTCACGGCGCTGATGGGAGCAATTAACAATCAAACAGTCTGACATACGAAC
This sequence comes from Agathymus mariae mariae, assembly GCA_018251895.1. NCBI lineage: Eukaryota > Metazoa > Arthropoda > Insecta > Lepidoptera > Hesperiidae > Agathymus > Agathymus mariae. Next base: position 6,497 of record DWPT01001538.1, read on the forward strand.
AGTAGCTTATATACATCAAATCTGATCATTAAATGTGATCAATGAAATTTTGTAATTGAAATTCGAAATCATTTAATCATTTAGGTATTTTGTAAATCAACTTATGCAAATTTCGAGGCTATTATTTCCAGGCGTCCATGTCATTAATTTATTCATCAATAATATAATATCCTTTGCCTAAAAATAACGTAGAAATTGACTACCTATTGTATTTTCTATATAATACTTAGTGTTATGAAGTCAAATACAAAAATGAGATCCATTCCACTTACATCTGCAGTTTTCGGCACCTATGGATGATCGATCTCAGTGTTCGAAAAAGAACGTCAAAGGACCTGACTTCAGAATAGTTACTATGGCTATTGGCAAGGCTTAGCAAGACAGATTTAGATCATTAAGTGACATAAAGAAATTGTTCAAAAGAATATTTCTTACCCTGCGAAGAACATAAGCAGGAACCAAGAGCCAGGCAGCACGAATATCAAAATGGCTTCCTCTACCATCGTTTGGCGGATCAGTCGCGACGGTATACACGCCAGGAGGAGAATATTCGATGCGAGGAATATAAATTTTGCAGGTTCGTGGATCTGAAATAAGGAATTGAATATACACACATGGACATGGTGTTCTAGACCTGTATTATGTATGACGATGAAATTGTCTCTCACCAGCTGTTTAAAATACGCAATCACACCCTGGTTCTTGATCTCGTCGCCCTGCTGAAGTATTATGTAGCAAAGAGTGGAGAAGATTGTGCCTAGCTCACACGCCAGTCGTATCCCGCTGCGTACGTCCGATATCTCCAGACCCCAGTCGGGGTGCGCGTCGGCTTCCATGCTGCTATGTCGCAGGTAAACCGATATGGACAACAGCAGCAAGTGCAGCATTAAAATCATGAGACGTTTGAGAAACTTATTCTGAAAAATTAAAAGACGATCAGTCAGATACAGTGGAAGACCTCTTAAGCGTCATGATGTCCGGGAGAAGTCATAAGGGTGGCTTCACATTAGGTTGCAAGCACTGCGGCAGCAGCAGATGCCTTTAGAACTATAGTCATGTCGTTTAGAGCAGATCATATCCTCTAAAACTGACCATAATTTGTAATCAAAGAGGTTCAGATCAGACACTTAACATACAAAATTGAAAATTTTACGACGCTTACCCTTGCAAATGTCTTCCATTTTTCCTCAAGTAACCTTTGAATGATGCCACCGTCTAACATATTCAAATGCTCCTGTTTTGTACCATTTAGGATGATGAACAGTGCCGAGTTCCAATCTATGGACAAAAAACATAGGTTACTGTTACGTGTCAGGATACGCAAATTCATGAAATGGCGCAATAGCTCCGCAGAGACTATTTCACTCCACATTCGCAGTCGCACTCGTAGATCGCAGGTTGATTTCGCTGCGTAGGGAAGGAAGTCTTCGCTTTCATATTCCGGAACCGAATGCCCCTAATACGATTCAAGGCTGCCTACACGGCGTGCGGCTCCCGAAGGGTGGTACCGGCCATAATGTGGGGAATTCGGAGCTCGAGGGAACCCTATATGTCCAGGCATTATACGCAAGGGTTGTTAACCACCGCTGTTGGACGGCGGTGGAATGCTCCGTGGTAGAGTTTGCCTGCTATATATATATATATCGATTTCCGGGTCTTCCAGACTTTTCCACACCTTACGCGTAAAATCAATAATAATACCCGATAATCGATAGAACAATAGCGAGTCAGACAATTATGCCAAATTCGCACGTTTGTCCGAGGTGTGGGTGAGTTTTACTGAAGTGCTCGAGGTAGATGTTATCACTACCTGAGTTTTATTTTATGGCCTCTATTATTTTCGACCGACACTTCGAGAATCTTCGTAAGACTGCTCCCCCTTCAAATCTCTGAGGTCAAAGGATTTCGAGATCAGACTTATAAACCTACGTAATATGTATATGTATATGTATATATATCATATATATTATACATTTAGCATTCTGTGACAAGAAAAATTGGGATCCCCGATTTACACAATCGCTGCGCCAGACAATCCCTCCTGTTAACAATTATTGCTCTGTGCAACTACTGCTCCCTAATTGTGTGTCACCTGTCATCCCTGCCATCAAACTTACTTGTCCTGCCATCTGGCAACAGGGTATCGAGCGCGTTCAGTGGGTACGCTGAGCAGGTAATATTGGAGTACCGCCAGAACTCCCTGGCGGACAGCTCCAACATCTCCCGAAATACGGAGGCACGGCCCAACTGGCAGGCCAGGGTCAGGGGAGTGAAACCGGCCCGGTTCAACCGACCATTACTTGCTGGCACTTTGGGATGCCTAAGTGCATATCCGAACATGTCCTACAGAAGACTTATTATTAGTAATGTTTAAGAGAAGATTTGAGATTGTGTTATGTGCTTTAAACAAATCTTCCTTGTTCTAGGAGAAGATAGGAACAGGAGAACTAGCCTCAAAGAAACTCTAAAGAATAGAGATCTCGCTTTGCTACAATACAAATTGCTGTTATTATGTATTGAAATTCAATGTACCTAATTTGATCTTCAAGTTGGAAAAATCATTATATTTACAGAGTAGAGTATATATGGTCATCCACAATAATTCACCTTTAAAATCATAAAGGAAATTTTCAGATAGATGCCGTGGTTCCAGAGATTACCTTCCGCAGATACACAAACTCACAAAATTATCACTTTCTTCATAATATTAGTGTAGATTTCAGTCGAATGAAACTTACCAGCTTATCGCACACGACGACCATATGGAGGATCATGTTGCCGAAGGAGTCCTGCGCGTCGGGGTCGGCGTCCGAGTCCAGGAGCAGGTTGTACACGGCCTCGTTGGCGCAGCACGCGGCCCAGGCTAGCGGATATTCGCCAAGGTACGCCAGACCTTCGTAGTTGGTCTGGCGAGCGGGCGGCACGCGCTGTTGGTCGCGGGGAAGGAAGAAGCTGCCTTGAGAGGCATTGAAATGAAATTTGAGATAAATGAGGTAGAGAACGGGTCAGGGACTCGAGTAGCAACAAGTTAATATCTTAACAAAAACAACCAACTTCAATTTGAACAATCACCTTGTACAAATTTCAAGGTTGCATCTTATATTTTTCACCTTATAGGGGTAGATTAATTTTTCATCAAATTTAAATGAAGCCAAACGGGAAGTATATCCATTCAAACAAAAAAAGCAATTTCCAAATCGGTTATATGTGTGTAACAATTATTAAAAAAAGGCAAACAAATTGCGAATTTCCTTCTTTTTTGCCTCTATTAATAATTTTATTACTTAATGTTTTCTTTAAAAGTTGCATTTATTATTTTCTTATGTAATAAGCAGGCAATTAGCAGACAGGCCACCTGATGGTAAATTGTGATGTCGCCCACAGGCGTTAGCAACATTTGGAGCGTCACTATTGCGTTACCTGCTCTGAAGTAAACGATACAATATTTTTTGTCACGTCACATTTTCTAAGTATTTGAACATTAAGACTTTACATTTGGTGTAAATTTTGTTTTTATATAACAGTTTATTTTCGGATTAAATAAATGTAAATGAAATAATTTCGACACCACGATCTAAAAAACATCAAAGGATCTCTGACTAAGGTATTGAAAAGCTTGTCATAATAATAAAAGTTTACCAATAGCTCTTTGATTGACGTCGGCTCCAGCTTCGACCAAGTCTTGCACCAGCTCGTTGTTGCTGTACGCTATGGCCAAGTGCAACGAACTAGCTCCTGAGTGAGTTGAGATTTTTTGGAAACATTTACTTAACAATGTGATGAACCATAGACTAACAGTTCGAAGTGACTAATATATGACGTACTTCCCCTTCTCCACCAAGTAAACATCTACTGCACAGTATAAAACAAACTCTGTCTGTGTGTGTGCGTTAACCTCCTGCATAGACATATGGTTTTTTCTAGTTCCTTATCATGCGTATTTTTTTGGAATTAAAATAACTTTAAAACAACTTCCACTCACTATGTATTTTTAACTTATTTTATTGTTTACATTTTAATCTGAAGCCTAGAAAAGAAAAAAATTATGTCGATTCACATTTTCTACCAACCAACCCCAGGTGAAGAAGAAAGATGTAAGGTAGACAGATGAGATAAGAGAAACAGCAGACCTCAGAAGTAACATCCCAATTAAATAACATAAAAATATCCAATAAGCAGGTAATACACATATGCCAACATTTCATATACACATACATACTACATGTTACATATAACATGTGCATATGCGCACATACATATGCACATGTAACAAATATACCGTTATTAAACATTAGATACTACTAATTCATTGTCTTGTCTTGATTTTCATCGATACATTTTGTATTCAAGTTATTTTTATGAACACAACACAACAAAATTATTTACTCATATGTCAGATAAGGGCCTTATATACCGAAAGTGGTCTTATTGAGCGTTACCAAGAAATCGCCCGACGCGACGCCGCGCCGCTGTGTCGCGGGAACACCGTCATCACTTCCGTTTCCTCTGAACAGTACTTTCAACGTATAACATCACTTTTGGTTCTCCTTGTAGCATCCATCACATATATTTAGTTAAAAGAATTAAAAATTAGTTCTTTATTCAATATAGTTAAATTCTCATACTGTCCTTGTGTAACACCAACCCAGCCGCACATATGTCATTAATATGTTAGATAAAAAATAATATTTCCTCAAAGGGTTAAATTCATAACTTGGTATACTTACCTAAATACTCTTCACCTTCCACCACGTCCAAGGACAACTTTGGAAAACATTTTACAAGAGTTCTCGCGAGCCTCGTGTGAATCTGAAAAATGTTCGGTGTTAGAACTGGACACTGCGATCGAAAGAGTACCAGAAAATAACTATTGATTAATTGATTGAGAATGATAAGGAATAAAAAGGTGGGAGGGGCTCCATCCAGCCTTGGATCGAAGTCAACGTTATGGGATACGTTTGTGCTGTACCTAGTCAATCAACGAAGAAGGCAATATCCTTCCTCCCTTAATTCGATATAGGCGCCTGGTTTCTACATCGGTGTGTTGATAGCAACCAGCACTCTTGTACAGTGATGTGTAATAGATTAAGAATGAACTGCTGAAGCAGATTCCGTCTATTGTTTAGGGCAGAATTGAATACGAGCTGACCACATTTCTTCGTATTTAGCCTAACCACCCTCGTCACAGTGATGGTGTCTTACTTTCTTAGTTGGCTACTGTAAAATGCGCCGTGAAATGTTTCAATGTCTTTAATTGTAAAATTGGAGATCGACTTGACAAATTAATTCGCCGATCCTTTTTCAGCCGGCAACGTGTTAGTGACACATTTGGTGTTCAGGATGTTAGGATGACAGTGATCATTAACGATCAGGTAACCTGGCTATTGTTTATTTATTTATTTTGCCCAAAATAAAATTACATGGCCACATGGGAGGTCCCAAACCTGTTGGTCTGACCAAAAAGGAGGTGACTGAAATCTATCACGGAATGTCTCCGACATGCCGAAGATCGGTTGCATCGGAGACACCTACAGAACAACTGTATAAGGGACTATCAGAGCAGGCACGACCTTCAGTAATAAAGATACGACTAATAAGAAGAAAATTACATGAAACGAAATTTGTATGAAAAGTTTGTACAAAGGCACTACTTAATCCTAAGCAGAAATTTCTTCCAGCAGGCTCACTTGTTCGTCGACGATTAACGCAAAAAAGATCGAAGATGAGAAGCGAGGGGTGTTATCTTAATGCCTAGTAATTCCCCCATCGCTTCGCTTGGGAAAACTCCACCCAGACAGTTTTATTTCTAGAGATCAAAAGGATCCCAAATTAGACCTATATAAAGCGGCAAGAATCAGAAACCAGTGGTTTTCTAAAGCTTTTCATTGATTTTACTCTTCTACATGACAGACAAGAATTCCTGATAAATATGATTAGGCCTGGATAACCATAGACTATTTTTAAGTACAGATTATAGTTTTATTAATATTGTAGATAAGTAAGTTGTGGATAAATTCCCAATTGAAGCGTCTGGATACATTTTAAAGTTGCATGGAGTATCTATATTTCATTCAAAATCAAAGAAGCTAGGAGTAATATGAAGCGACAAGAAGCAGTACTCTATATTCAAGTGACAGCTACCTTCGTGTCACATATAATAAGTACATGCAGGAGCGACTCTCCCAGAGCACCGCGGTAGCTCATCTGCCAACAGGCAGTATGGTCCTCCCATTTCGCTAGAGGATCGTGTGGGGACAGAGACGCTTCTATCGGAAGAACCACCTGAAATTAACAGTTACAGAACAATACTTTTAGTTGATACATTTTAAATTGTTGATATCATCTGCATTTATAGCTCGTGAAACTTCCGACTTGTTGTGGTTCTTCCACCGCCTTTGCCCTTATGGCTTTGTGTCCCATTTTACCCGGGCGTGGACTCGGGATAAGGAGAGTCTCCCGGTGGAAGGGGTGCCCCGCTGTTTAGCGGGGTGATCCTATCCGTAAGGCTAGCCAGGTCGCAGCCAGTAGCTCTCCAGATGGGCGAGGAGCTATTCTGACTCGTAAGAGCCCCCACGGAAGCGGGTAGCCCTCCGGAGGTCAAGCGTAAAGCGGCGCGATCCCTCTTAGAGATTCATGTGGTCCGTTATCGGCGCAGTCGTACATCGACCTTGCCAAACGGACCACATGGAAACTTCCGAGTAATCATATTTAACATGTTTTTTAAAGAAGGGTAAAAAAAATTTGCTTCTACATAGCATTGACGACTCTTTTTCTATATTTCATTAACTAAACGCTTTTAAGGTGACAGATAATTGTTAGTTCCCGTGTTATGAGTATTTATGATGTCCCATTTATGTGTGTCTGTTTCACCTGCAATGTGTGCGATACAGGGAATCTCACGGTAGGATGTGAAGGTTTGAAAGTTTGAATATTTTTGAAGAAAAATAACTAACTTGTTCCTGATCCCGAAATTTCCACCGAAGGTACTCAGCTCTGTTAATAACCCTGCCTCTTCCGTCTGCGTACATGTACGCGGAGAACTCCTCGCGAATCAGTCTCTCTGCTGCCGTCATGCCGCCCTTTGTGTACGTCTCCAGTAGCAGGCCCCCTGAAGGAAGATATGAAGTTTTACGGATCTGTACAATTGATGATGTGTACATCAATCCCTGTGGAATGATTGTCGTGTCTGGATGTCTGCCCGTTGTCTGTACATGTCTCACATTATTGAATACTATAAGATAGAAAAAAAAATTGGTACCTACCCTCAAAGAGTGCGATGACCCAAGAAATACAAGAGCCAAATATGATTAAAACATGGTTTGACTGTTGATCTATTCCACTGGAGACGTGAGTTCGAATTCTGCACCAAAATTTATATCAAATTTTATACATATTATATATTTATTATTAAAAAAAAAACATTGTAATGAAATACACACATATGAATTTTTTATAATGTTTTTAATAAAACCTGAAATCTGGCAATCCACAAATGGCAAGCGAAGAGGACATTATCTGAATGTGAGGCGCTTGTGCACAACCCACCCTGACAGCGCCAATCAGGTCATCATTACTAACTAAGTAGGAACGTAAAAGCATATACACTTATTTTGCAACCAAGAGTCCAGCAAGCCGGAATGTCTAAAAGCCGAGAATATTCGATACCTTTCTTATAATCAGCCAGTTTATACAGCACGGTGTGTTCCTCGGTATCGGGTTGGGATATCACCCTATCGAGTACCGAACCCGCTGCCTGGACGCTTGTGGCTGAGAACAACTTGGTTAGCGCTGCACCCATCGCACTGAAAGGTCCATTGCGGAGAAACAATCCTATTCAACAACTCTATACATAATTAGATATCTTTTTGCGAAAAAGTATTCTGTCATTTACCTGCTTCTAGATCGCTTAAACCTAATAATAACCTAAAACTAATATTAGTTATAATATTACTGTTTAAGTTATAGAAAATATTGTCCCGTTTGATTCAATATGTGTCTATATTTAACCAATATTATAAGTTCTGAATTCTTGTGGTTTCCTTGACTCATTTTTCTTTAATCCAAATAATTTTCGTCACTCATATATAATGCCAATAATAAGTTTATTAAAATTTTGGTATTTGACAGTAGAAACTGCTTAAAAAACTCAGGCGAATTTATTTGTCCTTTCACTCATTATTTTAACGATAACTTTAAATAATTACTACATAATGTTTTCCAAAACCTTATCTTCCTATGAAGTAACACGGTGTTATCATGCAATTGAACACTACAATTCATAAAGAGAAAAAAATCTTTCGAATTTCCACTTATTCACGCAGCAAACACTTGAACGAATCTTGACACACAGTTATTTATTGAACTAGATAATACCTAATATATTTTTTATCTGTTAACTATTCATCTCAATATATTTAAAAAACTAAATAACAATTTTCTGAACACAAAAGTTGTTTTTAATTTAAGCGAGGTAAGTAAGGTTGCTTTGGTAATAAATAACAATTCTTGTTTCCATGGAGACTGTTCTTATTAGTACATTACTATTATGGGTAAATGGGCTGATTAAAACTAGTTATACAACCAACTAAGTATTATTATAAGTACATATTATATATATATAGGAATTTAAATTCCTCCCATTAGAGACCCTTAGGCTCGTTAGGTTAGATACTCTTTCATCCCTATTGACCTTCATAAAGTGAGGAAGGTTAAGCGTATATATTCTACTATGATACTTCAGTACACACCAGTAAACGAATTTTATAGCTTTTGATGTAATCGAAATGTCTTCAAAGCATGAAAGTGCTTAAGAAATTTGTCCACTGCTAGTTATGAAGTTTTTACTTTAAGGGGGTCCATCATTGAGTCCAAGCCAACCTTGCCAATTCGTGATGCACCCTGAACAACGAACGAAACAATAATATTAGGCACCTTGTGTTGGAAAAAACCAAAAGCCCCTTTTTTACTATATGTCAATTAAAAAACAGACATAACAGGCAGACAAAACTGTTGTTTATTATTATCTGTGTACGATTTAGTTTACACATTCGACCCAGCCATAGTCATGTACCTATTTCTAAACAGGAACACGTACTAAATGCAGGGCGTTGAATTGTTTAGGAAATAGTAGCTGAGACTCTATCTATTTTTGTCAAGTTACACCATAGTACTACGCTCAAATAAATACCTATGAATATTTTTCTCTATTGTTCTTTGCGTGAGCGTTCATTGATTATCTCATGCCATTCTCTTCGGCTCATCTCGTGTCATGCGTTTCGCCTTCTTTCTAACACTACAGTATCTAATTGTCTGTTTTGTACAGTAATACGACAACTCTTTGTTACTGGTTACTTTGTTGTTCGTAGACCGAGTCCAGGGTAAAGTCACCGTGGCTTATCATAAACCGATGCGTTGTTCTTGTGCGACGGAGTCATTCAGTTACAAAAGCATATAACACCATGTTTTGTTACCTTTTGTTTTATCATAAATATTTTATCTCTTCTCAGCGTGGAATTTATATCAGAAATTTAATACAAAATTTAATTTGGGCAGGACGTTTCGTAATCAACATGTTAGAAATTTATACGTTTAATAAAATTCTAACTGATTGCTTTGTGTACATTGACGATATATGAGAAAAAAACTTTTTATGGGCCTTTATTAACGCAATAGAAAACAAAACACTAGTCGTTATAATTTTGGTCTGTTTGTTTGTGCATTTGTTCGCGCTAATCTCAGAAACGGCCTTACCGAGTTCGTTCTGGATTTTATAATGTATTGCTTAGGCAACACTTAGTACTAAGTTTGTTTCATTGCAATCCGTCCATAAATAAAAATGTTATAAATTAATTTAAAATAATGTAGGTACTATTTCTAGTGAGGGCATTTTGTTCGTGTGTACAGTTAATGAATGTCCAGTGACATTCAGATTTTAGGCAGTTTCAATAAGAATCCATTCTTTATTTAATAATGACATAAAAAGAGAGTGCGAATTTTGTTATTTTGCGTGAATGCAGAGTGTAATCTGAAAAATTCTCTTATCATTTTAAAAGTCCATTTCTCCGGATGGTCATAGGCTATTATATATCGTGTATATATATTCAACTGATCAACCCGAAGTCGAGGCGAGCCACTAGTTATATATAAATGAATCAAAGGCGTTGTTCTAAGAAGCACGTGATTTATTATAAATGAACTCGGATCCACAATATTATTTTGGTACTTGTTTATTAACGCCACCGCAGCGAAAATTTAATTAGCAAGTGCGGACATGCGGACAATCCAAACCTAAATTTTTGGTTAGGTTAGGTTAGGTTTTGGTATTTCCCAGAGAAAAAAAAAGGTTTTGTCGCGAAACATTTTGATTGTCGGCACCTGCCAACTATCAAATTTTTGCCGTCACATTTACAAGAAGCCCGCTGTCAGGAGTATAATAATAATAATAATATATCAGTATACTCGTACTATTATTTATTACTTTAACTATTTTGACAGTTCAACATGACAACAAAACTTGGTAGGTACGCTCTGATACAATAATCTCGCTCACTTGCTTGTTTAAGACCGAATGCCCTGACATTCTCGCTAACCAACGCAATCCCCTTCTTCATTGGTTTATGTTATTAGAACTATAAAATATTCCGTCAACACTCGAGTGTGATTTGTTTGTTGTTTCACTTCATTCATCGGCAACGCTGTCCGGCCCGTCCGATATTAAACTCAGCCTACCATTCAAAAACTACTGCTCTTGAACAATTAGACTAACTAAAAGTTTAAAACATTCGTGCAGATTTAAAGAAATCGTAATGAGAAATCTCTAAGAACGCCCACTATCGCGCACTTTACGAGCAAACAAGTCTTTCATATCGCTGATCAAGTGTGTATTTTCGCGAGTGAAATTTTCATCACCATGAATGTATCGTTTTTCTTTTCTGAACGAATGCGTACATGATTACAAGATAGGCAAAGTAAGAAACAGATTGACGAAGAATTCATAACAGTTAGTTTTATTTATCGCATGATTACTATACATATAAATATAATACTTTATTAAAATAATAAAACGCCGTACAGTATGTACGCTTAGTACTGCTACGTCGAAAAACGGTGCACGCGGTGTACGATGATGTCACAAGAACACGTTATGTCGCATTACTTAGGTATATATGCCTGCGTTGTTGTTGCCGTGGTCAAACGGAAGGAGGGAGGGGTGTGCGTCCCCCGGACCTCGCAACCGATACCGAGTAGCGGAGCAGCGCATGTGCCCCGTCGCTTTCGTTCGTCCCCGCCCGCCCGCCGCGTCGCGCACCGCCCGCGTCGCCCGTCCAACAGCGCTCGCGCGACTCACGGCCTCGCACTATCAGAAACTAGTTGGTGGAATTATTATCGGTCTAAATTGTAAACATTGAATTTTATATCGACCATAATCAGTAAAACATTATCTACTTTAAGTGAATCACAATAAAAAACGACGGTGTAGAAAGGTACAAAGGTAAATTTATTTTTTATTGCATAATAATATTTCTGTAGCGTTTGTTATGTCCGTAGCGTACGGTTCGTTTCGGGTCGAGGGTAGTGCGGAGAGAGGCGCGCGGCAGGGCACTGTGTATCTATCAATTAACAGGTTCGAACACAATCATTTCTATATATTATTTTTATTTATATATATATATTATATTTATAATTTAAGCAACTAATAAATAAAAAAAGATATACATTAAATTATTTCATTATATATATATTTTATGACCTGTCAAACAATTAATTGCTAAAATAGCAGATATTAATGAAAGGGTGCCAAATTTTATAAAAATGGAAGGTACATTATCCCCATTATCGACTACGGTGATGTGTGTTATCCAGATCTTTCTGAAGAACTTCTTAACAAGTTGGAGCGCCTTCT
>DWPT01001539.1:0-18398 GCA_018251895.1 Agathymus mariae mariae
CTCGAGGATCCTGACCGTGCATGAGGCACAGACTCACGTATGAGACGGTAGTGATCGTGCGCACGTCAGCACAGCACTTACAACTGCACAACAGCGTCCCCCACGCCGTCGTGGCAATAACCCATAACCATAACGACATAACCCAGTTCACCCTAAGGGCTGTGAGTGCCACCAACGAGTGACTGGAGGACTACAACGTCTCAATGGCAATCCGAAACAGGGGCCCGAAGGCCATAGACCACGGCAAACACTTGAAAGCGTTAGCGGCCTCCACAAAGGACTACAATTAGACTACTAGATTTAAGATATTAACACAGTTTAAGCAAATTGTTATTAGTTACAGTAATAGAGATCCTGTAGTTTTGAGTACACCTAAAGTGTAAAACCCTCGTCGAGACAACCACTCGCTCGTAGGCGAACGGTGAAACCTGCGCACAAGCGGCGTGGCGTCAACGAGGGTTCGCGTCGGAGTATAAATTTTTTATGGGAATAAATTTGGTAAAAGCGTACTTACTTAAATATTAAAAATATCCTGATATAGTTTGGGTGTTGCTACAGGAATGTCATGTTATTCTTGATCTTAAGAAAGTGATTTATTTTCGTTCTTGAGTGTCCTATTTCACACACTCATCTGTGATAACTAGCCGATTCACACATTTTAGTTCACCACTCTCAACACCACCATACCACTCTCAACACGACTATAGTGTATGACTGTATCAAGATTTTTTTGAGCCCTAGCTTGTTCATTCATACGAATCATTTCATATTCATAAGCGTGGCGCTGTCAATAGAATAATCTAAGTAGGGTTGAAGTTAGATAAAACACTTAACCTGTTGTTAAGGGTGGCGTAGGTACCGTGGGAGCCGTTGCAGTGGACAGTCGCGGCCACGTCGCGGCAGCCACGAGCACGGGCGGCATGAGCGGCAAAGCAGTGGGACGTATTGGTGACACGCCTCAAATAGGAAGTGGGACTTATGCCGATGACAATATTGGTGGTGTTTCTACTACAGGTCATTTGTTTTTGCCAATTTTAATATTAAAAACGTGCCTCTATTACTAATCGTATGATTTCTGAACGATCTCAGGATGACCAATTGAAGTCATATTTACACAATACATTCATTTTTTCTGTCAAGGCTTGGTTACTATGATAACCCTAATCACAACGCCTGGTTCCGACATGTACTCGTCGTATTCAAATAACAAAAAATATTTCCATGATAAATCTTAATTTTAGGAGCAGGGTAACTTTCTCTAAAATTTCTTTTAATCTTTCAGGCCATGGAGAATCCATCTTAAAGTACTGTTTAGCTCATAGCATTATTAAACTCATGGAAGACGGTCAGAATGCTGATATGGCTACAAGAAATGCTGTTACAGGTAACTTACGGGGTTTATAATCATCTGGACAGACGGGTCCACAAAAAGTATCTGTCTATTTGCCAATTTATTTAAGAGACCCTTACATGTATCGTATCTGTAAATATTTCCATAATTATGGAAATAGTATGAATCGTACGATAACCTATTTGTATGCTCGTGAAGTTATTATTCAAAAACATTTTTTTCCGTATTGTACACTAATTTATATTAATGTCTTCAAGGTATGACTTTGCGTCTCAAAAATACGGCGGGGGCAATTACATTGTCAAAAAATGGTGATGTTGGATGCCACTTCAGCTCAAATCGAATGGCGTGGGCATACATTAAAAATGATTACGTATATTATGGAATTGAACAAAATGAGGTGCTTAAGGAACCGTATCAAGGATAAATGTCATATACTCGAACATCATTATTATATCGGATACACAGGGGTTTTTAATAAATTGGTACTTTTATTGTGATAAAATAATTAAGATACTAATATACTCATAAAATTATATCATTTAATTGTTTCAAACTGTAGCACAACGAAATAATATTTACAGAACATAATTAATACTTGAATATATTATCGTACTGCAGTATTTTTTATTTAGACGAATCCCAAATCCCAACGTATGTATTCAATGTCTATTTGTCAACGCTATTTGAGAGTAACTTGTTTTTCTGACAAACGTGCATACAGTCCATTCAGTGTTAAGTAGCCATTATTTGTAACAGAAAAGGATTATTAATGCGATAAAAGTTCTGAAATACACAGTAATTACTTATGTTCCCTACTATATTTAGAGTTTTAGAATTCCATAGATTTTCCATATTCAGGTATAATTTGCTGTTAAATAAAGATATGTAACTGGATTCTGTAAAGTGATTACAGATTGTGATATGAAAGCGCTCGGTTCGCCAAGAATAGTCAGATCATGTAACCACATGGGTAAATGAGAATAGTGTAGTAGTACTGTCTGTTCCCTAAAGTGGCCAGAAAAGAGCTACCTTCACCTTTTTATCATAAGAAATTCAAAATTCATAGGAAATTCAAAATCTTATTTTGTATTTATTTAACAATAATAAATTCAGGATTGCTGGCTTTATTTGATATCGTAACTTTCCGTACTAGTCTGTACTTAAAGTACTGTTTAGCCCTAAAAAAAGAAACCAAGGCAGCAAAAAACAGTAGATAGATTCGGATGTTTCTTTGAAGTTAAATTATCATATTAAATGCAGTGCTGCCAATCGCGGAAAGAATACCCGATTTACGGGGAATTGAGGGTTAACGCGGAGAGAGCACGGGGAAGTACATAAATCGGGGAATCCAGATCAATTTTTTCAGCAGGATAAATGTATTTCATGTCAGGTAATACTTACAACTAAATTATCATGTTCAGACTTGGCAAATACAGCTCGACATTACTGTTGAATCATCATGTTGAATGACAACACCGCGCAAATATCTGCTCAACTGTCATTCGAACACTATTTTGTATTTTTTACATCATCATTAAATTATGTTATCAGTTTGTCGATTTTTTGATTTGGTAATTTTAATAAACAAGTAATATATAAAAAAATTAAAGTCAATTCTTACATAGGTCAACAAATAATAATTTTATTTTATTTAGTTTTTATCAAATAATTAAATTTACACTAGTTTTGTGTAAAATAGTGTTTTTAAAAATATCATATCAGGGAATTTATGGGGAATGAATATAAAGAAGCGGGGAATTTCACTAACGTTTGCCGGAAATCGAGAAATTTTCATTAGGCGCACTAATTAAATGTCATATATGACATACGTCATTCATGCAGATCTATTGAGTACGGTTTCATGAGTTTCAGTAAACTGCATGAATTTTGTAAATAAAATAATTTAATCAGTAAATACCAGAGGAGTATAGAAGGAAATATTTTTTAGTTTTAACAGCTAAAATATACTATTGGACAAAATGACATTAAGATTTAAACCAAGTGAATTGAACTATTTCAACTGGATGTACAATTTAGCTCCATGTTTTCCTGTACATGCTTCAAAGATAAACATTATAACCGATCCTAGAATGTTTTACGATACATTGTGTGAACGATTTCGGAATGCCAACCGTAGAATATCCATCGCTAGTTTATACATAGGTACCGGGGCTCTCGAGAAAAGTTTACTAGAAATTACTGTTGCAAATGTTAAGGTCAAAAAGAATTTAAAGTTGAATGTTATCTTAGACTACCAGAGGGGTACTCGAGGTAAAGTAAGTTCGCGTAGTCTGTTTCGTAGTGTGACAAATGAGGTTTCGGATAGATGTAACTTGGCGTTATACCAGACACCTCGACTGCGAGGTTTATGGTCGAAGGCGCTCCCTGCCCGCTACAATGAAATTGTAGGCCTTCAACACATGAAGCTCTACATTGCTGATAATCGTGTACTCATCAGTGGAGCTAACTGCTCCAATGATTATTTCCAACAGAGACAGGATCGTTACATAGAGATAGAAGATGATGATCTTGCAAATTTTTATTGTGAACTCATAGGTATGCACACTGTAAGTTGTACTTTTTTGTTAAAATTTGTTTTTATAATTATTTGTAGTAAAGTGCATTGTGGTAATATAGTAAATTTAATTAAAATTTAATGTATTTTATCACTTGTGATTTAATTCAGTTTGATAAATATTATAGTTTGATATGATAAATTATAAATAGGCAAAACATCATAAATATAAACTCTTATTCTTTTTATACAGGTGAAGTGACAAAAATCAGTAAACAGGACAGTAACCAAAGGTTTAAAGATATTACAACATCACAAGTGAATAAAACTATTGTATCATTAATAGACAAATGGAAACAGAAGCAGAGTAGGCAGCTACTAAGTATTACTAATAGTAAGTATTTGTTTTATGATATATAGCAGGGGTTGATAGTAAAACTGAGATAATAATCTGGGATAATCTCTGCAAAACAAAGTTCTTGTCTGACTATCTCAAGTTACTACAACTTAAAAAAACTATACACAAATTTTTATATGGTTTTTACCAAATTCATTGTGAAATTAATTCATAAAAATTTAAAGGGTAAATATATATATTTTTTAAAACACTTGATATAATCAAGTAATAGTTTAAATAGTAATATAAACAATGTTTCCTGAAACAAAAAATGTCGCATTACATGTGTACCAGATTGACATAATATGTTTGTTTTGATTAATTGAAGTACAGCTAGTTTTATCAACATGTTTGCATGTGCATGTATTTATGTAATTATGTGGAAATAAATATTATGAACAGTTTCTATTGGTCATGGTCCTATTTGAGCATACATACCTTATATGGATAATAGTTTCAAATCACTAACCAAACTGCTATAAAGTGCTTTGATCAATACTATGCGTGTGGGGTCTTGAGTTTGCCAACTGCACAACTGCTACTATTCAAGACATTCTGTTATTAAAAGAGGCATGGGTTACAAATTACAACAGAGGTAGATGTGTTTATAAAACAATTACTTATTTCAGGTGACAAGAACAAGGATACTTGGGTATTTCCATTAATACAGATGGGTGAATTCAATATCTCTCAGGATGAAGAAGCCACATGCCATATTCTAGCTGCAGCTCCTAAAGGCTCTTATGTTAGATTAGCAACTGGATATTTCAATATGACAGAGCAGTATATCAAAACTTTACTTAAAGGTTGTAAAGCAAATATAAGTTTGTTAATGGCTCATCCCAATGTAAGTAGATAGTTCTATCCAAAATTAATGATTGATCATCTTAAAGAAGATTGTATTTAGTCATTACACTTGTAAAACTTTTGGAACAAAATTTTGTCTACCTGGTTTTAAGGTTATCAGTTGCACATCTTTTGAGATTTTTATATATATGCAATCAAGTAAAATAAGTCTGAAAATTTAGTCTTCATTTGGCATATCTGTGTATATATAGGAGGTCATTTGATAAGTGATTATGATGATGATATACATGTTAAATTCAAACATTTGTCTCTCTCTGTTACTCTGATATAGTTTGCTCTTTTATATATCATACGCCTTGTTATCACAAAATGATTTCTAAAGGAATTGACCTTATTATGTACATATTGTTTAAAAATGTGCTATATTTAAAATATGTTATATATTATAATAAAATGTGTTATTGTTTAAAAATATGCTTGCATTATAAATACATTTTACAAAAAATATGCTTGTATTATAAATCTTCAAAGTTGATAGAATATATTTTCATACTCATTTATTAGGTTATCTAATTCTAATGTAGTGTAATATTATATTGCTGCACATATTTTTAGGTGGATACCTATTAGAACATTTCCCACTGATTAAGGTTTAAAATCTTCAACAAGACAAATGTTATTCATGATTTTTTCCAGGCCAATGGATTCATGGGGGCTTCGGGCCCTGCAGGAGGAATTCCACATGCCTACTCTTTGATAGCAAGCAAGTAGGTAGTGTGTATTTTACAATTAAAGATATTCAGAGAGGGCTTGAATAATTAGAGAAATTAATTTGTCTGCTGAATCTTCCAAATATGTTATTACATCATTGGATATAGCACATAATATCTAATGATGAAGCTAATCTCTGCAGTTAATGTTATGTAAAATTTTGCTCATAAACTTAGCATAATATAATAATTATTATAATTTAACAAATAATGTAAAAGATTGGTACAATTGTGAACATACCATTCCAATGAAATACAAATACTTATAACTGCTGTGTGCAAGTCTGATTTAATTTTTGGATTGTTAGGTTTTGGCAGAGGGTGATTGACTCCAATCAGGCATCCAGAGTACGTATGCTGGAATATCAGCGGACAGGTTGGACATTTCACGCCAAAGGATTATGGTAAGACAATCGTTTTTTACCTAAATAAAATTTTATGTATGGTCTTACCTTAAGTATCTTTAAAGATGCAAATTATCATCATATAATTATGTAATTTCACAGAAACTTTACGTGCTTTTTTTTATATATCCTATATTTTTAGGATTCAGTCAAATATTAATTTATTCCTGTTTTAAAGGTATTACCCAGCTGGCAGTAGCGTGCCGTGGGCGACGGTGGTGGGCTCTGCAAATTTAGGCGAGAGGTCCGTGCGACGGGACCTCGAAGCTCAGGCTGCTATATTCACAGTTTCTCCAGACTTGCAGGTAAAATTTATTTGAAATCGAATTATTAATCGTCATTTTCTAATAAAAGTGTTGTAATTGGTATGCTAATAAGTAAGACAAGAACCAATAACTGAGAACAAACATTTATCTGTTATATCGGTTAACCTGCTTGGTAACATGCTGAAAGGTTTTACTCGACCGGCCGGCCCGGGACTACGAACTGAGCTACAGGATATATCCAGTCTGTATAGTATAAGTGATGAACAACAATCATAAACGTACTCTTTTTACTAGCTTAGTAAGTTTCGTTTCATGTACCGACAACAACGTGATTAGGGGATGCAGCCGCTGTCGCCATAAGGGGCATGGGTGCAGCGTAGCCTGCAGACGTACGTGGTGACGTGAATGTGATGTAGTAGTTTTTAAATCCCTTGGCGGTAAAGGAGTAGGTGAAACAATAGAAAAAGGTTTTAATCGCGACCGAGAAATATTTACAAGTAACGTTTATATAATCGTGGAGAAATATTTCGATATATGTATATTTAAAAAACAACAAAATGTATGTGACAAAAGACAATGTTACTTTTAAAAGAAATAATCTTCTCAGAAAACCACATTACAAAAATATCCCGTTAACGTTTATACTTTATTTACTTATTTAATACTTATCTTTTTTAACACTTTATTTTAATATATTAATGAGGTATGACCAAAAGTAGTACTGTTACCACTTGGGCTACAGTCGGTATTGTAAAGGTGTATGAATTCTAAAATAACAAGAAGTAATACCACAAACGGGTTGTATTTATTCAATTGCGTTACGTGTACAACAGTAAATAAACCAAAGTAATAAAATACAAGGTACACTGAACGGTAGCATTTATGAGAATGCATGAATTAGTGATCGATAACACTTAACCGTGTGACTGCTATGAAATTATGGAATAATTTCTAATAAAATCATAAGCATAAGCTTGATAAAGACGTAGCGAGCATTTTTTAATATTACACTCCAAATTACCAATTTTACTTATAAACTGCCATCGCTGTGCTTCGGATAAACTACGCCTTTTGCTAAGCGATAGTACCTACATTATATTAAATTAATTTGTAACTATTTTATTTATGGACGGATTGCGATGAGGCAAACTTTATGTATTAAGTGATGCTTACTGAAGACATTAGTGTAAACAATAACGAAATCTGTGAAGCCGTTTCTGAGATTAGCGGGAACAAATGCACAGACGAACAGACAAAAATTCTAACAATTATTGTTTTGGGTTCTATCGTTCAGGTACAGAAAGCGATCAGTTAGAATTTTATTATTAGTATAGATTATTGAATCTTAATAGCATTTTTATGAGTCTTAGCCTCGTTAATAAATGTGTTTTGTTGTTCGATCATAATACTACATAGGGTATAATTTTAATCGTTTAATCAAATGACGGAATCTGGTGTTCTGTGGGGAATTTTTGATAATAATTATTACATGGTATAGAGACTGCACACTGAATTAAACTGTAGTAAGGATATACTGTTTTATGTCTGGATATAAAACAAACGTTAATAATTGCAGATTAGTTTCAATTTTGATACTCATTGAAACAATAAAAAGTTAGTTTACTTATTAAAGATCATAGATGCAAAAATAAAAAAATCGGGGAAAAAATGCAAAAATCATGAGTATCTGTTAAAATATACTATAGCAGTTTAAATTTAGAATTTGTTGAAAAAAGGAAACAAACCAATTGCAAACTATATATATTACTATAGTTCTAATATAACTAGCGACACGAAACGGTTTCACACGAGTGCGATTTACCAAAGAAGAAAACGAGAAGTGACTAACAAACATATTAAGGATATTACACGTGTCCCTCTTCAATGGTTTAGGCCGTGCGTTGTCTATCAATCGGACATTCAACCAAGGACCAAGGATTGACTCAACCGGATCTTCCATTAAGGAAGCTCAAACGCACAGAAATATCTTTGGTCAAACGTAACCTTACATTATTTCAATATTTTTACACAACACAAAAACCGTTAAATTTCCCAATTAATAATTAAAAAAAAAAAAAAAAAATCAGCCAAATTGTCCTAGCGGTTCCGAAATGGTGGTTTTTTAAATGTGCTACAATTGTTTTTTATTTAATATACATTAACTTATTCAAATTGCGTGAATGAAGCATCTGAAGAGTTTTCTGTTTTTAGAATTGGATGCTACACTTATGGCATAAGGAGAATTAGGCCTTTTAATTTTCAGGAGAGATTGCATGAGGAATGCTCAAAACTTCATGAGTATTCTTCGGAGTGTAGCGAAGAGTTGCAAGAGCGACGCGCCCCGCTATGGGTTCGAGCTACCGTTGGACTCTTCAAGACTTACTTCTAGTTCAAACGCGGCAAAATGTTAATCATCTATTAATCACAGATAAAAAAACATTAATTGTAATTAGTTCACATAATTTCTAGTCTTGGAAAGCAGTTAAACTAGGGTGTATTATCTTATTGTGATTGATGTCAAACATGTACAATATGTTATGTTATATATATATATATATATATATATCCGAATTCAGTTGCATAATATCATACACAGGGATATTTTTAAAATACCAAAACGCTCAACAGACCCAAATTCCTTATAGTTAAGCATATTTTTAGTGACACGATGGCCACATTTTTTCATATAGAAACAAAAACGCGATCTGGGCCACAGCATATTTAGTGACGTATTTTCATAGCGCTAACGCGTTTATTAACTGTGGCTGTACCAGTATTTCCATTTAGACCTGTCGTCTTGATGCTGAACAGTTAACTATCACAATGAATTTTTACCATAAAATATTTCGATCTGCAGAACTTTTTTTGTATTTTAAAAACAATTCCTGTATATGTATATACATACATACATCATTATCCACGTCCGATTTAAAAAAATAATCTTTTTGTAATTATTTATTACTATAACAAAAAAAATAAGTATTTAACTTTATATTCATTTCAATCTTTTAGTAAAAATATGGTCTACAATTTATGTATGAAGATAATAAGGCGGGGTCGACGCTTTGCATTTTGCCAAGGAGAAACGCATTAAATGATTATGTCTTGGAGGTTTATGTACGAATTTCAGTGAATTAGGTTTACTGTGTGCTTATTGAGTATTGACTTAAAAAGGCGAAGGATGCAGTGAATTTTGTGAAGAAATTTTTAGTGTTTTTATTTTGGTCTAGCTAGTCCCGAGTCACGATTGTACATTATTTATGTAAGTCTTACAATGAATTTGACGGATGGACCCTGTATAATTACACTGACACTAGTTAGGGAAGTGAAACTAAAATGTCTAAATAATCAGTGGACGATTTATAGTACTGAAAGTACGAAAAGTGTACCTTTAAAATATTTATGCAAATTATTAGTTTTATTTTCCATATTTGTGTTAAAAGTGTGGCTAAATATTATTTATGACCACTTATGTTTGAATAAAATGTTTATATTATACAGCTTTTCATTTCAAACGAATAAAAGGAAAAACAAAAATAATTTCAATCACTTTTAATCGTATTCATTCTTATTTGCTTCATTATAATCACATAATTATATTGATTTAAACTTATATCATCGCGGATATTATACATTTTAATTGGAACGGATATTGACAGTTTTGTTTTTTTTACCGTTATTTATACCGACGAGAGTCACCGTAACATCGATCTAAGAATCCGAGGCGATATATCGGTACAAACCCAAATATTGTGAGTACCCGTTACATTTAAAATGTACTTATATTGATTCACACTTAAAATAATTTTAAAATAAATTAAATGAAAAACACTGCAATAATTTATACAAAACTCAGTCGGTACGTGACATTAATTGATTAGAATTAAAAGTATACAATCAAATTTACAATAATAGGAATCAGGCACATTATTAAATATAATTAGATCTATTCACTAGTTGAGTGATGTTCTGTAAAATATCGACTCGATACCCCGCGGTGGGTATAGACGAAAATGGACGAAAATCGGAAATGACATCTACAATCATAACATCGCTTATAACATAAAGTCACTCTTGAGCATAATCAAACATCTTTTTGATTGAGCAATTCACGCAAATTATGTCCTAAAACACTTATTTCCAAATTAATAACACGGGCACTTACACATTCTGCGATTCTGAACAACTGAAAATAAATCTTATTCGCTACACACAATTTTTTGATGTTGTCTTACAAAATGTTGTGGTTGACTTTATGTACTTGCTGGGACGCATTTTATTCTAATCTTTGGTGTCCTGGGCATAAACAAAGCTGACACCGAATTAAATGCTGTTTTCGAATGGAAATGCAATAATTAAACAATCAATAACTAGCACAAAACTCTGTAATCAACGAACACAGCATTTAATGGATAGTCAGTTCACAATGCAATCGTCTCGTGTTGCGGTAACGCCTTTAACCTATATAATACGGTTTGCAGATAGGTACAAAAATAGTTCACCTATACAAATACAATTAAGACTACTTAACAATAAAGTATCGCAAGGAGGTTGCATCAAACTATCGGCCATGGCCGGTTGGAACCGTTCACTTTAATAATACGAGAGGAGGTATTTAGCTAAATGATACATTCAAATAAAATACTTCACGCACACAACAGGTAAACGCGAGCAAACAACCCTCCTGCAATAATAATAATAATGTTACTTATTGCGTATCACACTAAGGTAAATTGACTAGTGGTGTGAGTCAGTCACGTGTTTCGGTGACTTCTCCAGCTCTTTCGATAAACGAGTGGCTTCGAAGGTAAAGCCGGTAACATCCTGCGACACCTGGCGAGACGTTGTACCACACCAATGTACCGCTTCATAAACGCGAATCACGTATATATGTAATAAAAATTTGAAAGACCTTCATTGGGATTTAAATTAATCATAATTGGCTGTGATATTAAACGTATGCTATGTCCAGAATAGGCGAACGTTAGTACTTTTTAGTCGTCAGTACAATTTGAATAGAACGTGAAAGCTTTTTATGGTACAATTATTTGCAGTATTAAACAATAATTAAAATTCAGTCCTATCAATCAACTGTCGGCGGTTTGTGGTCAGAATCTGGACAAGTAACGTTAGATGTCGCGCTGTTACCAACGCACTGATCTCTATTAAATGTGCACTGGACAGGCTAGACTGGCAGATCAACATGTTTATTGTACCAAGTTCAATACAGCGCCATCTAGTGGTATGTAAGACGAACTAAACTTTATCGAATTGTTTTGTTACTGCCATCACTAAAGTTGTTTTGTTGAATTCTATTAACAGCGCCAAAATGGTACGAGTGAAATAAACTTAGGGTAATTATATTCACGCAGGGTCATGCGAACTAAACTTAATAATTGCCACGGATAGACTGTCAAAAGTGACTAACAGTTGGGAGACAAGGTGGGCTGTTGCGAAATAAACACACATGGCAGCACGGTACAAGAATCTGGACTGGATTTCTTTCGAAACCACGCGACGAATCTTTCGCAGAGTACTGCGCAGTAGTATGAACTCAGCATGAAAACTTATCAGCCCATCCAGCATAACATTTCGAAACGCGAGAGCGACGTTGGATCAGAAGCCGGCGTCGGGCGGTGGGTCGGGTGGCATGTAATGCAGCTCGTCGACTGGCCCGCTGAACACGTTGTAGAGCACCGCGAACAGCGTGCACGCGGCGTACGCACCGAGCGCCGCCCACCACAGTAGCCGCTCCCACAGCCGTTGCTGCGCGTGCTTCAGCACCAGCAGCCCGATAGTGAGCCCGGCCAGTGCGCCCGCCACGTGTGCCGCGTACGACACCGGCGGCGCCTCCTGCAGAACAACATTACCTTCCATTAGCGTCACCTGTGAAGGCTCTTTTCTCTGTATAAAAAATATAGCCTCTCAATACACATTATTAATTTAACTTTACAAACACTGTTTTCTCGAATCAAATTTCGCGTCTTCTCATCGAATTCTAAAATCCCTCAAATCGAAATATATAGATACGAGTTACGGTTATAAAAGTACGAAGCAAAAAAATTGAATGTGAACCATCTCAGTAATACAAGTTTATTGATGAAACTAAGCAACATTTGTTTGTCGACGAACGAGCAGACAAGCCATCTGATGATAGATGGTCATGATATACGCGTTACTGACCGAAAATGAAGCAGCATCCCCCGCATTATTATTAAATGAGCGTATTAATTTACTTCGACGGCAGCGAAAACAAAGAAAACGAATGTTCTAGCCTGAAAACCATTAATGAAACATACGTACTGTATTTATGTACGTACGATTGAAATTAAAGACCGAGTCAAACTTAGACATGGAGAAAGACTAGAATATAAATGTGATCTAAATCTGTAACAAGTGGAATTTTTAAACGATCAGCCAGTCGTTGTATATGTAGATATGTTACATTGATGTTGATTAGGACGATTTCAGTGGATGAAAAACGATGCGTTTCAGTCCGAAGTAGCGCAACAGCTCAGCTATTTATATCAGCTGTCTCTGGTGTCACAAGCGGGCTTTTGTTTTGTGTCAATAACCGACGGACGAAACACCAACGGAAAAACCGAAATCATCACCGCGTTCCCCGCCAACAATAAAGCGGTGAGCCCGCTTCTTACATACTGGCTCACTGTTATTGCAACGAAATTAGTATAAAACATATCATGGTTGATACTGAATAATATCAAAGCAGCAGCAACAAGGGAAATAAATAAAAATAAACAAAAACTCACCTTAGTATACCTAGCATGTACTGCGAATCCGACGTCGCACGAAGCGACCGCGAGTGCGGCTACGAGTCGTACGGCGCCGTAGCGCATCGCGTGGAAGTTGAGCAGAGCGTTAGCGAGGTGCGCGGCTAACAACGCGTACACCCCGCCGGACGCGCCCGCCAGGCACACGTCAGGGTCCAGCACTGACGCCGCCAGCGATCCCCCCAGCACACCCGCTAGGTATACCGCACCACATCGGACCGCGCCGTGCACCATCTCTAGTGGAAGACCCACCTGGAAATATAAATTTCTTGTTATGCTGAAAATGCATCATATCTTTTAATCTTTCCTCTCAGAAGAAAAAACCAAATGTATTATGTTAGTTCGGATTTAATGATGGGCAAAAACCACGTGGAGACACGATGACGCTCGTCATATTTGAATCCAACTCAACCGTCCTACTACGTATTAGTACATAGTTCAATAACGCTGATCATTGGATGAGATAATGACGCTACCCAGTTTAATCCGAAGGTAATTATGCATATTGGTGAGTTTCTTATGTGAATGGCTGTCTACGAATAAACCCATTTTAAAATCAACGGCAAAATGTTTTCAGTGTTCCAGTTGCAATATTAAATAGTCAGTTTATAAGCATATCCACTTCCTTATTTACCGCTTTTTTTTTTGGCGATGACCGCTTACAATTTAAAAAAGTTTCTTTATTACATTACATTTACATTAAAAGGATTCCTCACACTCTGTTAACCATTACACAACTTACTGCAAGCTGCACGAGTAGATTGAAAGCGAGGTGCAGCCAGCCGGCGTGCACCACGCTATAGGTGAGGAAGCGCCATAGTTCGCGACGGCGGTCGGGCCGGTACACGAGGGGTGAGTCCACAGGCACGGGTCCTGCCGCTGCCGCCACGCCGCCAGCACCCCACGCGTACCACGCGAACACGCCCAACTGTGGACAAGATACAGCTTTGGTTGAAAACATAATCAAATTGCCTTCGAGAAGTGTACAGGTCATTACGCTGCTCCACTATGGATTGATAGATAGATTGATTAGCGGCTAATCTTAGTGTTGGAAGTATTAAAGTCTACGACTAACGACATAATTATTATGTATAGCTAACCGGAAATGATTATACCTGTCAGCTGTTATCTACTTCATGTTTTTCTCCACTTGGTCGTAAAGTGCATAGACCTGGCCGTGATCTCCACATATTTTGAAAAATGTCTCTTGTTGCTATTGGGGAGAAATAATAAATCCTTCTTATTATCATCACTTACAGTTATAACGAACTTAATTGAAGACACATCTTAGAGGAAGAACCCGGTAGAATGATTAACTTTAAATTATTAGGAATTAGTTTATATAATTTCCAAGTTCTGTGACATTACACGATTATTCATTGCGGTAAACCGTTAGCACGTATGTGCATTATCTACCCTGTATAGGTGAGCGCACCGCCGCCGCTGGCCGGCGGAACCGTGCAGGAATCGTCCCGTTGCGGGTGAATCAACGTGTGACGAGCGCAAACTCGCGCGCACGATCGCAACGATTGTTATGATTCACGTAAACCGCTTGTTTGCACGGATGTGAAATCCGTAATTACGCTTTTTAATTAACCGAAGCAACTAGAGCGGGGATCGAACAGCGGTGTTAGCCGAGTAGAAAGTGATGCATGACTTTTCTAGTTCCAGTAACGGCTCTATGTAATGCTGTAATGTGTAATGTTTTGCATGACTTGAAATTTGCGTGTAGATTCCATACCGTATGTTGGTAAATCAGAGTCTACGACGGAGGTGCTATTATATTTAACATTTATTTATAGACATATATCACATTGCATGTGTATTTAAATATATCCTTTGTACCACAGTCAAACATTTATATGGTAGTTTAATCAATTTTAAAATTTAAACAACAATTATCAATTGCTCAGAACACCGAGGGGACCTTGAAAAAGCGATGATAGATCTAATAAAAGTTTTGTTGATTACTAACATCTCTTATTGAAACTTACTAGATATTATAGCATACATCTGGCTTGTGACCGACTTAAAACAATTTTGTCGGTAAAATGACATGAACAGTTTATTTATTATATCTTGGTGAGATTGTTTGTTTCGTCAGCGACTTACCTCTAACAGCGTGACACAGATGATGAACAACGGAGGGGGGCAGCAAGTATATCGCTCCTGGTAGTACTTGCGTTCCCGCTCCTCGGGGAGTACCTCCATGGCCACTAGGTGCACCATCCTGAAAACATACTTGTACATTAAATTCAAGAAAGGAGAAGGAAAGAAATTATATATTTCGTTCTTTCAATGTGCCTTTATTTATTTCCCTGCACACCGGCAAGACGACGACAAGAGAGAAATTAATAACGTGGAAGCACTGTAAAAATTTCAAAACTGAACGCTGTACATATTGTAATGATCCACGTTTAATCCATATGTACCTAAGAGCTACCACAACTTGCAATTAATACATTCTTCTATCTCTACTTGTAATGGATTGCAAGAGTACTAATCGTGAACAATGAGCCAGTCTGATCTTCTATTTTATTCCAATTGAAACAGTTGCTAACCACACGAAGTGCTTCACTAAACACTGCCGACGATTAACATTAGCAAAACGAAATAACCACTGCTATACCTATGATTATTTCTTTTAGAAACGTGCGTAACGAATGCTCAACTTACTTTCACGTTATTCTTGCATTCGGTGTAATGGAGCAATTTATTAGCAATTTTATTTTTTGAAAGCACACCATATGTCAATGTGACACGACAAGTGAACATTAAAAATATAATCCACGACGTCAATCGATGCAAAAGTATAATGAACGATTGAATACAAAGCGAATGCAATGATTAAATACACTAATAATTTTGTTAAATTGAACGTTGTTTCCTTAATATGTTTGGTTACATTGGCACTGGAATTTTATGGATCAAACATCGGAAATAGAGTTTACAGAATGACGTATGTTCGAGTCACGATAAATTTGTGTTGACTTTTGGAGGTCGGAAATTTAAAAAGAAAATTGTAATATGTTACAGGAGAAATTTACGACAGATAAATGACCAATTCAATCAGTTTCGATGAAAAGACTAAATTTATCATTGGGTCAAGGAATAACTGCGATAGATTCTTTCTTTTGAAAGCATCCTGATCATGAACTTAGCTTCCTAACTCCGACAGCATTTTGTATAGCGCTATTTTATCTGATTGGCTAGCTACTTCTTAAATTAATCGAGAACGTTTGTTTTTTTTAATGTTTTTAAAGAGTCGGTTAACTAGCAGTTTCACCGCTTCCATGTATGCCGCCAACGCGTCGTTGATATTCCTGGATGGAATTCGCTTGCTCGTTTGTTGGGTTTTACCTTGAACGTAATTTTAATTTTGTTGTTACTTAATTAGACACGTGCATATCTATATCTGCAGCTTTGCAGTTTTCGTTAGCTAGTAGTTATTAAATTTGGGAGTTGCAATAATACGTGTAAACTTTAACTTGATTTGATTACAGCAATGCTTTGCCCCGACTACGGAGTTCACGAGGTAATCCAGTTACTCGGGTTATCAATGTATCAAGGTAGGTTAAATGTCCTCCGGTATCTTTGAACTGCAAAGTAGTTTACTTTATCTTGGCGCTGGTACATTCTCATGCAAACAGTATTTTCTTAACATACATTGTTATGCTGCGATTGTTAGCTATGTTGAGTGTTAATGATACACCTATATTTTGTAGGTAAGCGGAGATTTATAATCGAATAAACATTTAAAAAGCAAGGTATCAGCTGACTCCAAAATGAAGTCAGATGGCTTGTCTGTTTATTTGTTTGTTTGCGGTTGATAAAAAAAAAATGTTACCTAGCAAAGAAGGTGGGGTCCTCAAGCAAGAGATGAAAGTCGTTCTCGGAGCTGATTTCGCGGTCTCGCTGGTGCACGGCGCATCTATAGCTGCGTGTCCGCTTGCCGCTCATCTGAAAAAGAACACAAATATTGTGAAAAATTGGTGTATTTGCGTTATATTTTTAAATAAACAGGTAGTATGACATGAATCGTAACAGGTCGACAAAGCCTTGGAAAGTAGGCATAAATCAGCATAATTCGGTGCATTAAGGACTTAAAAAGGTCCGATGTATTATCATTCATAGCCGATCTTTTGCTATATTTTACAACAATAAACTCTGAAGTACGGACGAGGCAACGAGGTTAGGTACCTTTTGTAGTAGTATCCTTTCAAGAAAGCAACCTCGAAAACTTTACGTCAGTTAACTAGCGGGTTTATATGCTTTGCTTCCTGACCTTCCTGGATGGCGGTGAGCACTTAATTTCAATCGGCTTGTTTGTTTGACATAAAAAAAAATCCACCGCGTTCCGTAACCCAAAAAGTAGTGAGTAAATCGTTTGCGTGGCGCATAAACTGATTTGTTACGTGATTACGACCAATGAAGATTTATTTCTCTGCTATATAAAAGTCGAAAGGAAACGTCCTTAATGTATTATAGTATATAAGTATTGGTACGACTAGGTCACTTTCTATAACGCTCCTATTCTGAAGGGTTTGCTTTACTGCGACGGTGATTATAAAGGTTCATTGACTGTAAAAATATACATTTATAAATAAAACGAGTCAGCATAAACCATCGTGTCCAAACTAAAAAATTTGTACCAAGATTCACTAAGTGATTAATGGTGGTCTAAGCAACCATTTAGTGTAATTCCAACATTAAAGAAGTACTATAAAAAATGAACTATGGTAGAAGCTTGTAGAGTAATGTCGATTTATTGAAAATTTGATTAGATATTTTGTAATACTTGATTTATTTTAGTCGAGATTGAATGAAGAAGGACGTAGATAATATCGCGTGCTAAAGTCGGCCTTGTCGTACGAGTATTACCCACTTACCTACAACAAAATAAATCTACTTCAATGTAATATCGGTTTTTAGACTTATTCTAGTATGATTTTAACAATATTTACGTGGCAGTGAGTAATATGAGTTTGATTTGATTGATTGATTTTGTTTTTGATTTTCTTTTAGATAACCTCATCTGCCACCATGTCCGTCAGAGTATACGACACAGCAACGAACCCCATCCAACTGCAGAGA
>DWPT01001540.1:0-18398 GCA_018251895.1 Agathymus mariae mariae
CCCTGTTTTGCCAGCGTGGGATTGGGGGGAGTATTCTAAGCCGCCCCAATACGGCTTAAAGCGCAATCTATCTTAAAGCGCAGGGTAGTTTTTCCGAAGCGAAGCGAGAGCATTTGCTAGTAATAAATAAACATGCTATAGTTTTAGTAGTTGCAAGAAATGTCATTTCCTTGACATAAAATGGATATTTCAAGATTATCATGTTCCAAGCTCTAGACTCACAATTTTTCCATTCCTATGATTCAGCTTTATTCTGAACCTGCAGGATACTTCCTTGTCGACGAGCGTAAACTCCTGGAACCCTGATACGAGGAGTCTGCTCACATGGGACGGGAGCGATGGGTCTCTAATCAGCAACAAGTTGTCGTGGTCGTTGGGGTTGTCATTGATATGTCCAGGATAAGTTTCCGTGATCTACAAATTTGCACAAACAGAACCTCACTTTATAAAAATACCATTGATGACACTCACATACTCTTTAAGTAGTCAGCATCAAAGGTACATGGACGAAATCAAAATGTCAATTGCAACAAAATTGCCAAATGTGTTGATGTTATGAAATTATAGTGATATTTTCAAAATGACTTAACTTTAAGGACTTACAATACCGATAGTAACAGTGCAGTAGTAAATTGTAACAATTTGATAGTCGTGCAAAACACTTTCGCGGGTATCTGATTTTGATCAGCCAATTTTAGTGCTGACTATACGTATTGAATGCTCTCTAATATTCAATTCACTTTATTCACCTTTCCAGGGGTTTTAGGCACTTTGGCTACTAACAGTCGTGTAGTCGGTACTCCAGGCATGATGCTGATTAGAGATCCAGCTTTACCGGAGTAAATTCCTGAACCTATAAATAAGGAAATAAATAATATTTTATTCATAACATTTAAATTAACATACAGCTAACTTGGTAATATTTACACGTACATATATATCTGTATTAGTAAAGACGTTTCAAAATGCACATGATACTTAAAAATAAACAAACTCACATAAAACAGGTTTCGGTTATCCATTTGTCGAAAGTAGCGGTATTTGATGGTACAAAATTTAAACCACAAAAAGCCTTCGTGAGAGTATCACTTCAATGTGTTACTTAATTATTAGGTTATTGGTTGGTCGTCATTTTGAGCTACGAAGGACGTTCCAAATCACACAACAATGTGATAGCTGACCGTTGACTATAAATGTTATGACGCCATTACTAGTAGTACTATGTCGCATCATAAACGCTGGTTCCTCTCGTGAAAAGGAACTTTTGAGCTTCCTGTTTTCTTAAAAACTACGTTATACTAGCGTTTCAGTGTTTGAACTGAAGTAGAACTCACACCAGCGTGTTTAATTGCAGTAAGATATATCTAATATAACAACACTTGTTATTTTGCAAGCATAAATTACCTGCACTTCCAACCCTGACATTATTCGCCCCAGCCGCAAGGAAATTGACGTTCATGGTGTACGAATAGGCCTCCTGGATTTGAACAGCTGCAAAATGCAAAAAGGTAGTTATCATTTTATGTTTTATTGAGAACAGAACAACTATTTGAAAATTATCATTCACCTGTTAAATA
Source organism: Agathymus mariae mariae (assembly GCA_018251895.1). NCBI lineage: Eukaryota > Metazoa > Arthropoda > Insecta > Lepidoptera > Hesperiidae > Agathymus > Agathymus mariae. The sequence goes on from DWPT01001540.1 coordinate 1,578, forward strand.
TGGAATTTCTGAGAACCACATAGTACTGAACACGATATCAGTTAGATTATGTTTCTCAACCACCTGGATGGCTGGTACCTGGAACATGAGATCGAAGCAAATGTAGTGGCCGAAAGTGACTCCGAAGTCGGTGCTGAAGATACCCAGGTCAGGCCTCAATGCAGGGTTGCGTGTGTATTCGCCAAAGAGGTTGATTTTGCGGTATCTGTAAGTATGAAACAAAATATGTTGATGAAATCCCTGTTTTTCAAGGCCACTAAAAGTGTATATTGTTCAGCTGGGACTGAACTGGGACAACAAGTATTATCCTGACGAACCAGCTCTTGAAGTACAAATTATCTAATGATTCAGGGCTCTCGGGTGTTATGATATCGAAATAAATTTTAATTAAAAAATACAGTACTTGAAAATTGTGTTTTCTCGTACAGCTGACGACGCATTTACGCGTCTCCCTCTTTCTCAAGGTGGATTGCAACATTTTACTAACACTATGTATGTACATGTATTCAAACAGGAAAACATTTCACGCCGTCAAGAGATTTATTGTATATGCGCTCATGGCAATGGCCAATGGACACGTGGATGCTACCAACTTTTCTTGCGATTACAAAAAAGGTGGACCAATGTTACATACGGTATATATAACATATGCAGTATACATATATTGTGTATGTAACTTAATATGAAATCTGAAATTTTATATTCCTAACGTCGTTATCTTCTGTCTCTTTTGTCACCCATACGTCTCGTTAGTTGTATTCGCTCAAGCTTTCTATTTCATTCCACAAAACGACTTACGTATATGTCAACGAATAAATAATTGTTTAATATTCAATAAACAACTACCTATCAATGACAGCTCCAGTTCTATCGAAGACCACGTTGGTGTTGAAAACGTAAACTTTTTTTTCTGGACAATACTCCCCCGGGGCGTCGTTGCAGTCGAGTTTCTCTTGTAAATTGACCACGATATAAATATCATTTTGCTTCGCTGCTTGGGAGAGAGAAACTAAAATCTGTCGAAGATAAAAGATAAATTAAAACGTATTTGATTTAAGTTTCTATTATGTATTTTTATTAATTTATATCCAAATAGGTTTATATGGTCTTATATGGTATGTACACTACTGGCAGATCCCAGCCATCGCATTATGTCATTCATAAAAGTATTGGTATTATCGATTACGCTCGTTTGTGAATGTCGCTAATCACAAAACCTTTCAAACCGATGGAGAATTGTTTAAAACGGCTTGTTTGATGACCATTAGCAATGGCAATTCCTTCTCAAGTGATTCGTGCATAGATTCCTCAAATTAAAAGATGTCCGAATAGACATGTGTGCTCCTAATAAATTTGTATTTTATTAAGACGACGAACCTCATCGTAAAGATCCGACCGATTAGCAGGCACGGGGTACTCCTTCAGGATTCCAAATATAGGCACGATGACTGCTCGATTTCCTCGAGTCAACGTCATTTCAGGGAAGACAATAATGTCAGCATTCTGTGAACGATACAGGCATATGCAAATATTTGCTCCTGATACCAAATGTTTGCATTATTATTATAAATTATAATACCTGGTTCCGAAAACTTTCTCGTACAATTATAATTAATGATAATAATAATAAATGCCCGTAGATTTTTTACCATTTCTTGAATGGTCGTGTGATATGAAATGATCAAAAGTCAATTATCCATATTGTTTACTCTTAAAACGTACGTCGATCGACAGGAGACAATAAATATATGTAACACATTTTGTAAACATTGCAAAAAATTGTACCTAACTCCGCCGATCAAATAGCCAAATTTTTTGCATTCATTATTCGGCAAAATCACGATTCTTCAAACATGATTCTTGAAATATAAATATGGCAATAGCCAGTAATAACTAACCTGCTCACTGGCCTCCCTCGTGTATCGCAAATAGTTCTGTAGATTGATATCTCCATCAGCCTGAACTTCATACTCGACCACGGCTGCTACGTAATGGTCATCTTGGGGAGTAGACTTCTGTCAAATAAAATATAAAATCCAAAATATAAAATCCGTAAGATACCCTCAGTATACTGAAGACTTAATTGTTATGTTTTTAATTGTGAAGAAATGCAGGCTCACATCCCATATAAATTAAAACGCAATAATTATTTCATAAATGACTGGGCTTTAATAACCAAAGTTTCTGAGCTAAAATAATTAAGTGTCCCTAATTACGTGATCGACAACGCTTAGGTGCGTCACAAGTTGCGTCATAGCCGGCCTCGTTATGCTTAGATAACAAGATCTTAAAAAACAAAGAATGATACGTGCTTTATAACAAACAAGATTTATACATAAATTAGTTTCCAATAATTTCTATTTCAGAAAACAAAGACCGCTTAATAAAGAAACGCTATTTCATTTATCGTATATTACTCGCATGTGTGAATTTTGAATATCGTTATATTTAAATAAATACTAAAATTGTCAATACGATCAAATCAGGGTTATTCAAACTCTTCCTCAATGTCAAATACCTGCTCCGAATACAGTAGAAGACAAAGAGATATCACTATACCAAAAAGCCGGAACATAGTAACTAAATAACTTCCAATCGACTCATACTATTGGAAACTTTTACATTATGTGCAATAGACCTATAATGATGTTCCAATAAATATCACTTAATTATTAAAAGCTAATTGAATATATTTTTTTAAGTGAGAATGTTAACTAAACGTCCGATATAAATGAAGTCATAGCAGCTACTGGCGTAGTGTAGAGTAGGATATACGTCGGAACCTTAACAAAATAATGTAAGTACACTACAGCACAGTCAGCTACAGTAAAGTCAACAGAATATTATGAATGCTCACTCTCTAAATGTCAATAAAAGTCTCAATGTCTAAAATGTCAATAAAAGTCTAAGCAACATGTACTAATTAGAATTTTAGAAATTTTAGAATGGTTTTTCACTATATACTGTTTGTATTTTATTACTTAAATATTTTTTATGTGTTATTGATGTAAAACCAACTGTTTTACCAAGTGTCCATAAATAACATATATTTTCAATAGTACGTGATACAAACTAAGATTCCTGAACATCTAAACTTCTTAAAAACAAATTTACTTTTTTGTTAAAGAGATGGATAATTAAATACAAAGTGTGACCTCCTCTGTTGTCCAATACTTCTGTAGAATTTGTAACATGATGCATGATGCTTGGACTTTTTTGACGAGTGTGTATTAACTCCACATCAATCATATAAGTGTTGTTTATAATTGCCGTGGAAAGGGTATGGGACGTTTCGAGTTCGGAGATCGGCCGATGAAGACTTATACAATGTATTCACATTACAATGCAATCGTTTCAAGAATTTACCTTCGATGAGTGCAAAATTTCATGGAATATTTACATTTTCTATCCGTTACGAAATATCCGTGCCGTACAATATATACTATATGCAAGTGCAGCTCGGTTGTCAGGCCTATCAACGATTCATTAAGTTGAATTACTTATTTAAAAATATTTTATTTAAAACTACCTATATAAATCAAATATCATTTGCTGCAGCCTTGAGTATACTTCCATGTTTTTGTAATTTTCAAATAACTGAGATAGGCATTCAGAATTTTGTCTTTTTGTTTGTAAAATAGTGTTTCTAAATTTATATGTACTATATTTAGGTACAAATCACTGAAATAAATGAATTGAAATTATTCATAATTTCATATTGGGATAATGTCATAAGCGCCATCTATCAAAATTTAGATGTACCAATAGATTATCACCATCCAGTACCGTAAAAGTTTACGAGATGGCGCTTAAAATATAGGAAAAGCCTCTTATAAATATCAAACAATTTATTACGTATTACATTTAATACAAAATCTGATCCAAATCGCTCGAGCCATTTTTAAAATGTCAGTTATCTCGAAAACACACATATATACATGAAGGAATTATTCAGTCACATTAAGAAATAACTGATCAAATATGCCCACGCTAATTTAAAACACAAAATTGGTCCAGGAGAACAATATAAAAAACAACAAGTTGTTATCAAGCTGCTGTGTCATCTTAATAATCCTTATCTGACTTTATTCTCTGATATCTAATATAGTTGTTTTCATAGGTTTTATAAAAATAATTTAAATCTGGCACTTGGCATGGTTTGGTTATACACGCCGACTGGCAATTTGTTGAGACACACACGCTGCATTTCATTATTGGTTTTATTTCCGAATGGGGTATTTAAATGAAATTACGGAGATAAAAGTTTGTTTCTAGTTTTGATAAATAATTATTTCAATCAAGACTCTATTTATTTATAATCAACACTAATTTTGATTGTTTATCAACTGTTGTTTTAACCGTAAAAACCGTAAATAATCGAGTTGAGCAAAGTTGTTTTTGATAGTTTAGAAATTGTTAGACTACTTTTAATAAACATTATATCCCGGCCACTTGCTTTACTCTTTATAGAGTAATTGATTGTTACTAGTTATCGTTATTAAATTATCATAAAATTAATAATACAATTATTTTGTACTATTGACTTCATAGGTAGATTAACATTTTATTTGTTGAAATAATCAAAGCATTGTACCATTCCACAATAGATAATATATAGTTGCTATAGTAACAAGACAAGTTAGTTGTATAAAGTGACAAATATGTTTTTTTGCACATTGTGTAAACGCATTGTTACTCATTATCTTAAAGCCATTTATCTTCACATAGCGCTATAATTATGAGTATCCATAATTGAATGGTTCATATGTGTCCAATTGACTCTAATTACTATTAATTTCATGTGTTCAAACTATGTAAAACACTTTGAATCAATTATTTGAATTATATGAGATACGTTTTAAAAGTTTCGCTACTTATATTATGCCTAATATGGAAATAGCTCATCGATCGAGTTATATAATCGTGATTATATAACTAATATATAACTCGATGACTAGAGCCACACGAGGTCGAAATATCAGTATTGAATGAATAGCCTTTATGAGTTTTCATAACATCCAGTAAAATAATGAATACCACAGCAAACAAATTATTTTATGATCCCTTTTGATATTAAGGTTTCCGTGTCGAGATTTTAATTACACATATATGATGCAATGACGGTAATCGGTGCCGATGCAGATTCTGACCAGTATTAGCGTGTTTTTATCTATAACGAATAACTGCCCTCGTTTAATTTCGAGAAAAAAAAAAATACATGTTTACAAATTGTGTCCGTGTTAAAACATTGTTACTCATTTCATCAGGCGCTTCGTGTTTATCCTACTTTGTTCTTTTAAACATTAAATAAGGATATATATTAAAAAACAAAATACAAAACATTACTATTTTTTCTATACATATTGTATCTTTACTCGCTGAATCAGAAATGCGTTTATCATCTTCTAATATAACAAATATTTTAGACATAATAAAGATTATTATTAACAAGTTATTTCTGTGTGATATCATAAATGAACCGTTAATTGGCCTTTATAACGAAAGCAACACCTGCCCACGAGAATTTAAAAAGTAAAGTCATACAGAAATTAATAAAAAATCTAACCTGCACGGATAGTTGGAGCAGACAGACGAATGACAAAACAGACACGGCTTTCATTGCGAATGGTACGAATACCTAAATAAAAAATTAAATAAACTGTAGGTATGACGACGGATAACAAATTAACACTGTTTACTAGTACGATAACAAAGAGCTACTGGCGAAAGCAAAAGATTTTCCCATTATATATATTTATTTGTGTGAGTGTCGTTCAGGGCTGCCAACGACAGGGGTTTCAATTTTGTCGAACCACAGCAAAAATTGTCCCACGAAGATGTAATACATTTCCATTATTTATAAATTAATAAATACGAAAAGACAAAACAAATAACAGTAATAAGGTAAAAAATGTCAATAACATTACTTTGAACATTATTAATTAACAATGTATAAAATGTTTTTGTTCCATAATTATCAAACAGAATAGAACAAATAATAAAATTATATTTGATTTCAATTTCAACATCAATTATTTATTGTCATGGCCAACCATTCGTCGTCGCGATCAATGCTAATCTTTGGTTTCAGAAGCGCACTACCAACCAACCAACAAATAGTCAGGTACAAGAGGTTTCTTGCCTTACTAATCCTAATCCTACTAATCCTAATGCCTTAATAATCATAGAAATGAACATCAAAATTACTTCAGGATTATTCAATATTTGAAACGTTTTTAATATCATCTATGGCAGCCCTGGCTATTAATAGATCATACGCTGCAAGCCCACCGTATATACTTAAGTATTGACAATTTGATATCTTCTTTGTCAAAATGCACTTTCCGAAGTAGATATTATTGTCACACCATCAATCTTTTTTCGACGAATTTCAAATTGTATAAAAGTAAATTGATATACAAAGTTATGTAGAATTTTCCAACAATAACCTCCTTAACTACCATTCGGAGTTCATGTGGAGCGCCATTGGCTATGGCTAATGGCTATGATATTGCCCGCTCATGAGGATTATTATTTCCTTTCAAAGTAATTTTCGTTTTATTTTTGTTTTTTTAGGCTCGCCAATATTCGCCTTAACGGTTCGGTTCAGTGTTTTAGTATTCACTGAATTTAGAACAATATAATTTTAATTTTAATCCTCTTGATCTTGACCAGGGCCATAACAAACTAACGTACGACATTTTCGGATCAGGCCAGTTTTTTGAGTCGGACTATGAGTGGCGAAATGGCTCGAGTCAAACCACAAAAATATAATTTCATGCCTCGACTAAGCAAGTCTGATTATATAATGTGATCAAAAGTATCCGAAGTCCGCTAATCCGGATTGGGCGAACGTGGGGAATTATGGTGTTACATCTTCTGATGTGATAGGAAAGTTTAGCCCAGCGGTGGGACAGTAATGGACGTCTGGACTCGATGCATTTTAAACGTTGATGAAACTGCAGACCACTGAGCGCCAGTTGAACTTGAGTGTGAACATGATGTAACATTAAAATATCTCATTGTGACAATGATGTCGCAAGTGTCGTCTTAAAAACTTCCACGAAACACTGGATCAACGTACGATACGATATGAAATAAAATGACGTGTTATGTAACAATGAAAACAGTTTCAATACTAGGAAAGTTACTGGTATACGTATCGTCGTTACGTTGTGAGACGCGGGGAGATCCCGACGACCTACATACCTATAGTATAAAAACATGTGACTCGTGCTTATTTATTTTTTCTGACCAATGAGTCAGGTAGACACGAACGATTTTCTGTATTCTGTGTTCTGTTTTCGCATTAGTTGCAAAAGCTACTATAAGCCCCCAGTAGATCATATTAAGACACGCAATTTTTTTTACAAACCTACAATCTAAATCCGTTTATTGCTTAGGAACTGAAATGATAAATCGTTATCGCCTTATCACTGCGCTCAGATGACCATAGATATACTAATCCCTTTGTTCATAAGATATTTTCCGTTTCGGTTTATGTTTTACAAATTATATTGTTTTATAGCCATATATTTTCTGACAAATTTAAATACGTTGCATGTAAAAAGGGTTCTATAATAGTATTTTAAATTATATGTTATAAAGGTGAACCATGGCATGGTGTAAAGATAAGATTAAGATATCAAGAAGTTGATTATTATGCTGAATAAATGACGAGGTATGTTAAGGCGCTGCCCCTCCGGTTGGAGGTCGTAATGTACCAGTTTAGTTTCGTCGATGCTTGGGTATGATGATCTACCATCCTTATGAAATCAATGGGTTGAATAGTATTTATATACAATATTGGCTTATCGCAGTACTCGGCCGACTATGCGTCTGCACCTTCCGTAGTAATGTGGAAATACTTGGATGATGTTGAACATTTGTCCTGTTTGCGGGAAATTAACATAAAAAAAACATTCGCTCAAATGATGTCTGAGGAACCATCCGTTAATGATGAATTCAGTTTTTATCAGCCGGTCGCAGTAAATTTACACAAAAATCCTAAAATTTATAAATAGCAACGTGTTCTTTCTGTATCACTTGACATTAATACACATTTAATACAGGCACTTAGTAGTAAATTTATTTTCTGCATGGTTATAATCCTCCAATTTCGTTTCAACGTCTACTTAGTTAACAGCTGTTAACAGAACAAAGTGATTAAATCTGAACAGCAGTTTCGTCAAGAAAAAAGGTTTCCCATAAAAATGTCTATGACTTATTACTTTTTTATTTTGCTCTCAATATCTTAGAATATTCTTATAATAAAGTTTAAATCATACAATTTAAAATGTAATTGTATCCCTTATGAGTTCCTTAAATTTTTATATTCTTTTTTCATTTGAAAATAAATACTATACAATATCACTTTTGGCATATCTTCGTTTAACGTTTATGATTAGGTTAATTAAATGATTTCTATTCAGCCGATTTAGAGGAAAGAGGAAATGAAAGCCAGGTAGACAAGTGATTTAGTATTTTCGTTAAAATACATTATTTTGAATCTTAGTTATATAAGAACTTAGTATTCGGTAGACTCCCGCGAATGTCCCTCGGAGCTCGATTGTCGAGTGTGCTCCAAGTGACTTCTCAAGCTTTGACCGTTTAGCTTTTCTCTACGCAGAGCCTCCGAACGCGCTCGTCGGCGACGCACGGGAGAATTAACCAGGTGGGCGTGACGCTGTCTTCTGCCTGAAAAAGATTTTTCCACTAGTCTCAATACTCATTTAATTATAAATTTAACGTATTGTAAAGCTTTGTGATTTTTCATACCTCATAATCGCCGTCAACAATGAATCAATAAAAAAACCAATAAAAAAATTAATATTGCTCACTATCTTTCCTCTGGGGCTTCTGAACTTCACCACTGACGGTCTCATACGTCTCCTGACTAACCTGCAGCATTTCTTGATACTGTTCCAAGTATTCATGGTTTAAACGAGCATCTTCTAATGTGTTGTGTGGCGTTTTCCCATATGAGTATCCTAATGATTTCGTTAGAGGTAAATCATCTAATGTAATAATATCCATTGAAGTTTTATCTAAGGCATTACCGGTCTGAAATAATAAAAATCATTACATTGACATAAATTAACACAGTGATGTCTGACATACATAAAAAAAACAAATAATATCTAATAAACGGACAAGCTGAGAACATTCGAAAATCTGCCGCATAAATATCTGCCACCAAAAATAGAACCCGGGATCTCTTGTGGAATGTTGAAATAATTGTAACCTTTAAATATAAATTCGAATAGTCGACATAATCGACTTTCAAAACCTAAGTCAAAACCGTCTACCGCCTAATTCACTTCAGATTCTTATTCCCTTATTCAACTTATCCGTATTACGCATACCCGTTGATCATTCTTACGTAACTTTTTAATAATGTCACTAATTTTGTAGTTTCAGATATAGTGTAGCGCTCTTAATCTGATACTTTGTGTCGATAGTATAAGATTCACAGAGAACTTCAACAGCAACTTGTTTTGGTTCGAAAGTTTCGTGAAACTGACACAGTTCCATCGGGTGTTTAGTTAGTAGTAGTAAATGACGTAGGATATCTTCGAGCTGCATTTCCACTAACCCCTTCACCAACCTGACGTCTTCATTTTCGAGGAAACCCGTGCCATATAATGAACGGCTAATGAGTCGAAGTCAGACATCTGTACTAATATTATTTATAAGGAGAGAGTGCGAATTGTTTCTGTGGACGCAGAGGGTGATTGTTGTGTTAAAGGATTAACTATTATTCGCGAACAAAATCGAAGCGTGCCGAATATTCACTCACGAATAGAAATAAAACAAAAAAATTAAGAAATGAAAGCACGGATATCGTTTATTGTGAACTATTACAATACAATATGTTTAAGATGGTAGTTAAGAGTAGGATAAGCGAGTCTTTTTATGGTAAGTTACAGTTAGTAAAATTTTAATGAAATATAAACAATTGTTATGGTTACATATATCATTCACTATTATTAGATCTAAATTTTAATTAAGATTAATGATTCCAATCCTACATTAGTTATTTTTCAATGATTTATACCATAAAGTCTAAAGGCGAAATCAGCTGTTAGATTACACAACTACGTATCGATGCTAGGTAGGTAGGTGGGTAGGTGGTCGTACTATACTGAATGCGGTTGCTGGTGTAACGCTGACTAAACTTTCTTATGATGTCGATTAAAATAAGATTAGAAGAGGTAAATGTGAACCGTCACGCAAAACAGTGACCTTCATGAAATGCGAGTCAAGATCGCGATAAACGTAAAACGTTTATCTTCTATAATACTAGTTTTAAGACCTTACTAGAAACACGATCGTTTTGTTTGACTTAAGATAGGGGATAATTTTATACTACCTACATAATGCGCAATTATTACTAATATATATTAGCATTTATACATTTTGAATTCATAGTTTTGTAATTAAATATTTAGAACAGCCGAACGCCGCAGTTACTATCGTGTCATAAAAAATCCCGGACCCCGACCGCAGCGAAACCTACGATCGAATCATATTCCAGTACTACACGTTGGTTATAATCGGTCCAGCCGTTATATACACGGTGTGAAGAATGATGAAACAAAGTTAATTATTTCGATTTATTTTTCTGAAAAAAGTTCTCTGATTGATCATAAAAGTCTGATGCCTTTAAGATATTACCCAAGGTAGTAATGCGTGCTTATCTGGTACTTCTTCGAACTAATTTGTATCTACACTGAATTGAAAACAATGTTGTTTTGCCAGGATCTCGGAAACCATATTGTTTAAATTTTACCACCCCGACATGCGATGCGATTTGAACAAAACTTTTGAGTGTTCGTTAGGCACTTCAACTTAATAAACATGCTAAAAAGTCAAAGCGAAGTAAACAAATAACAAGTCAAATCAAGTTACAAATATGAATCACATATTGTTACGATGAACGATTACGTTAGAGCACATACCAAACAATTAACTGAAGACGTCAAAGTTGAAATTAAAATTGAATATACAAGTGTTTAGTCGCCAAGTGCACCACATGGGGAACTTGATTGTGAGGTTGTATCCTGACGATACCTCTAGCACGGCCAATATTACCAGCGCCGCCACCTGTAGCTCCATTTGTAACTTTCTCCTTTCAACAACACAGTATTTTTTAAATATATGTATATATCTTAACCACGAACCCAAGAACTTGTGATCATTTCCCGTTCACTGTCTCATCTGAAATGTCCACCCGCTGTGACGTTGGTTGTATAATAACTGCGATACAATGGTGTTTAACAATTGAAAGAATGAGTTACGTTATGTGCCGGGTATTGTCTGCATCTCAGAATATTAATAAATATTTTCTTACGTAGTCAAATGACAATAATAACGTTGGGTTCGGTGGTAGATTCACGAAATAAGTTTTAAAATAGTTTTACTAGTTTATTAAATATATATATAATTATCATTAACTATTTACGTTTATCAGTTAGATAATACACTACTAGATAGGTCCGTGTATCTTCATTTTTTCTTCCTGTCCCACGTGTTTTGACTCTCCTTGTGTTGAAGTACGCGAGACGTTAATAAAAAAGACGCTCCGTACAACCTTCAAATTTTGCTCCGTATTATCTTGTTTACTTAGTTTAAATGAACTTTATATTAACAAAAACCTAAATAACAGCCTTTACAACTTGTAGTTATTAAAATGGACTTTTCACGTTCATTCAACAAAGATGACTCAAAAATGTTGTGTCAAAAACATAAAAGAAACCAATGGACTGTTTTTCTTTTCTTATTTTATTATAATTATTGAAATATGTTATTGAAAAGGATTTTTGAAGTTCAGTTGTACAAAACTCTTTATAAACTAAAAAAAAATATAATTCAATTGATACTTAAAATATATTGTTGAGAGCTGTGTAAACAAAAGAGCAAGCCAAACACAACACCTGTCAATAATTGTGCTGCAAATAACCTATTTGCCTCAGTAATTTATACATTTGTACAAATACATATAAACATGAGTATATTCTTTATATTGCTTTTCCACTCCACTTTATTTTATCCAATTTCGGTTATCTATAATTGCCAAATTGCATGTTTCCACTTTTCACTCTATCTAGATCCTTAGTTCCCAAAGTGGTCCAGGTGGACCCCTAGTGGTCCACGGGAGACTCGACGAGGGTCTACGTTGGTGTGACAAAAAATGGGGGTTCAAAATTAGTAAGCAGGGGTCCACGAAAATTTATCTGCTTTTGATAGTGAAGAAGTAACATGTTGGCTTGACTTCACCTATCAATGTAGGCAGATAATATTTGAAGCAGCTTAGCGACTGTTATTTGCACAAAATTGCATATTCTATATTCAGTACAATGTGCCGCTCAATTAATTAATTAACCAATCAATTCTCACTATTAATTCGTGGTTGGAACTCAGCGGCAACGTAAATTTCCATAGTTAAGTCTAATCTTTACATTTTTTGCCGAGTCTTGGTAATTTGGTACAAATGTAGCTGCAGGGGGTCCACCGGAACCAGGTAAACTTTGAATGTGGTCTATGAGAAAAATGTCTGTGAACCTCCGATCTACGTTGTTGCCGCGCCTTCTAGTTACTGCTATGCAATGTTTGCCTAACTCGTGACGCAACCTGCCTGCGTTAATATATTTTTATATTTTGTTTTTAACCACCGTGTCCTTATATATTTTTTTTGGTACTTTGATCCAAATAAAAGTAGAACCCTTCTAGAACGGTCAAGTTAGTAATAAAGAATTAATAATTGGTGAATGAGACGGGACGATATCTGTGTAAAATAAAAAGGAATTATTCTTTTTGTTGTTCCCGTATTCCTTAATAAAACTTGTCATTTACGAGTACCCCTCCCCTAGTGCCTCGTTTCTCTTAAGGTCCAGAACCTTAGTAAATTATTAGTTGTAAGGTTCATTTTAAACTATATCGTAGACATAACATATTATAATAAAGTTTTAACTTCTCAGTATTTCCGCCACTATCAATATTATTTTGACATACCCCAATGGGACTCCGCGTATCCCCTTGTATCCGTATACCACAGGTTGAGATTCGCTAGTATACGATATTACTTATGTTCATGGGTATCTAAATGTTCACTCCCTACGATTAAATTTCATAAAAACTAAGTACTTCTCCGCTATTTAACTTTACATACATCAAAGACATACATCATACTTACCTACAAGCAAATTATAACAACAAAATATAGTTCTAATTTCTAAGAAAATACTAACGACATTCATACAAGATTACATATAATCACTTTCTTTATTTAAAAATACATTTTACGCTATTCCGAATACGCTAAATAGATTACTTACAACTAACTTAAAGTTAAAATAGTTTTAATTTGGTTTTATATTTTCAAGGTATAAATTTATGCTTCACCCATCCTTGAGGCCTAGCCAACATCCGCTGCTCGTGGTGCATCTACTGAACATCGGACGAGGTTGTGGCGAATGATACCTCTTGTTGGAGGTCGCCAGGCTCTGCATCACCCAGTTTAATCTCGAAGGTACTCGTACATGGTGGTAAGGTTCTTTACCCATCCGGCTAGTTCTTAACCGTTAAATATTTTTAATTTTTTCAGTTGCAATGTCGAAAAGCCATTACCGTCATGCGATACGTCCACACGTTAATGGAATATTTAAATAAAATGTTTGAATACTTGTCTCTTGCACTTCTCAAATTAAATAATAAGAAAGTTATCTGTAATTAATTAAAGCCAAATTACATATACATCCATGCATTATGCATTTGTCATTGATTGAGAAAATGAACATGTATTGGCCGAACGATTTCAGGATCATGTGCCTGATTCGAATTAAGGTACTCTAATCACTGCTGCAAGTAAACAAAGATCAGCTGTATATAAACCCACTAGTCGAGACCGCTGACTTCTTTATCATTCCCACTGCGGACGCACAATACTTCTTTTAGCTTTATCCAACTAGTTTTAAATACATGTAATAACATGTTTTAAAATCAACTGTCTAGATTAAATCTTATATTTTGAAATGTCATTGACAGTAGATTTGTAGAGGTCACCCCTTAGACACGTAATCAAGTTTCAAAGGTATCTTAATGAAGTTAATGACAGAGTAGATATTTAGGTCATTTGAAAAACGCAGAATTGTTTTTAAAGGTAAATCTGAAATATTCTAATTACAAAGAGGAGGTGGAGAAAATGAAAATATTTTTAAACGATTTCACAGTGAAGTAATCGATGAATGGGACCTCAATGTACGTGATATGATTTAATTCATTGCTATCACTAAAGATTTTATACAATAAAATAAAAAATCCTGGAGCATTCCTGAGGAAACTCTCAATTACAGCATTTCCAATAGGTATATAATTATAGCTCGATGGTGTTCATTTTAACTAGTTTGATTCTCGTTACATGCCTTGTGTATAACAATGAATATTTGTATTTTACTCACAAAAATCATTATTCGTTTCTTATATCGCAGGCGAAAGAAAAGACACAATATGAAGAAAGTTACAATTGATTTTCAATTCAGTTTCAGTTATTTTAAACTGCTTGTTTTAAACTATGAAAATTCAAAACAAATGTTTCACAGTTACTAAACTTATACGACTTTCTATATGTTAGTGAATCCACTAGTATTCGTGGTCTAGGTAAGAAACCAAAGCGTGATGCACGCACAATCGCCAAACTGCCGGCGTGATGCAATCTGCGTGCGCTTAGAGCATTCTTTCGAAAAAATATTCAGTTACAATTACAAAGGCCTTCAGCTATTATACTAAATAATGAACATATTAACATCGCCCTAGATAAACCTACACTTCATTCGCCTGCAGTAAAGTTTGTTTTTAATTAGCGATCATGTCATACGGGCACCTACTAGGTTTAAAAGTTGACGTTTGTTTTTCTAAGAAGAAAAAAAAATAAAGCTTAAATCGAATATTTATCTAAAGTAGGTACTTTACCACAAGAAAACAGACGCATGCACAGATAAGAGTGGAATAGTAACAAACAATATTTTATTAATGATGGGTCAAGAAGGCGACTTCGCGACACCGAGCGGCCGCGCACCGAAGCCGAGGCACGTTCGAAACCGGATCGAACTGGTTAATGTTTTGGTCAGACATTAGCAAATAGCCGCTAGTTTTGTGAAATGATATGAACACAGAACATTTCTCAACTTATAACATATGTATTACGTTCATAATAAGTATTATATTAGCGACGTGGTTTTATGCCTTCCATTAGGAGTTATTATTCCAATTCTGCATTTTTTTTGTCAATATCAAACCGAATACACCCGGCTTGAACATCTTATATGTTGGATTTATGCATTCTAAAATGTCCTGAAACGAGAAAAGCAGAATTTATTGGATCTTGTATGATGTGATGTGTCTCAGAAGTCGGCTATCTAATCACCGTGTTCAGGGGTTCGCATTGACCGCTTTCTATATTCTTCATTGGCAATATTACGGATATTTAAAACGTAAATACACTAATTATTACTTTCTTCGTAAGGGCAAAACCTCGATAATACGAGTGCACTGGGCACTTGTCCATTACTTGTCCAAGGTGCATGAATACCGAAAAAAGGCAGACAGGCCACCTCATGGTAAGTGGTCAGATTCGCCTTCGGACATAGGCAACACCAGAAGATACACCATTACAACGCGATTACAACCATATCATAGCGTTCCGGGAATGCCTCAGAAGGAAGCTCGTTCCACAATTTACAAGTGAACAGTGGAACTTCATTCTTCGGCGGAGCACTTACCGTTGTTATGTCGATAGAATAGACAAGGGAAACGATGTCTCTTCTAGTTTTAGATATTATCGCGTCCGTACAGAGAATCGTTCTCAATTAAAATCCTCAAGTACTTGTTCGTTATTAAAATATTGTAAAGTGTATTAAACTGGATTATTATGTGTAACAATATTGTGATATTGCGATCATTTTAGTAATTTAATAGCTAAACTACGTAGTTAGTGTTGGGCCTTGCGATACAAGTAACATTATTACTTTGATGACACCATATTATAATGTAATTTTTTATAATGGACCAGATTGCGAGTGATTTTGCACTCTCACAAATTGAAATCATAGCAAATGTAACGTTTATTATTTTTAACTTACCATTGACTATATTATATGCCCATAAACAAATTACAAAACTTAAAGCTTCATATTTTATTATGAAAACTTTTCCAATCGACCTTCATTAGGCGACAAGGAAGAAAAGAACGAATAATATATTATGATACTAGTATGAAAAATTAATTGCTAAAAATTCAACAAACCTGAAGTAAACTATTTGAAGACTAAGCGACACGAGTAAGTATGTTAGAAGATACGATATGAGTATCTATGTTTGTTAAACGTTCACGGACGACCTCATATTCACCGACCTCGTATTGATATTGCACATAATTAAAAGTTTAATTACTTCCTTTAATTATTGTCAGATAATTATTGCCTATTATTATTATTATTGTTCTGAATAAATCGTTGGATCTGTCAATGAAGATAATGTTTTACATACGTAATTAAAATATATAAAACAATATATTAGTATGTAATTGCTATTTGATCGGATGACCAATGTTTCAATTTTTTAAATTGATAGACGACAAAATTGCAGACTGGAAATAGACATTCGAAACATTAACCCCCGGATTAAAAGGAATGAACCTACTTACTTTTTCTTACCCTTCGATATTGCTTTGCACAACTTACTAAATATTTTGGCCGTATTGGGGCGGCCTAGAATACTCCCCCCAATCCCTGCTGGCAAAACAGGGTGTCGTAAGAGGCGACA
>DWPT01001541.1:0-18398 GCA_018251895.1 Agathymus mariae mariae
GCTCAATTAGAAACAATGTTATCGCAAATAACTAAAATATAATAACTTGTATTTACCAGTTACAGCATATCATCGAATTACAAAGTTGTATGTACTATATAAGCACTAAATTAATTTATAAGCTAAAAATGTGGGTATAAAAAGAAAGAAATTTCTGCAACGGTACTAAACATCACTGCTTTTATATCCGCTCATATATAAATGCACATTCAAAGTCATGGACATACAAGTTAGACTTAGAATAAGATCAAGTGCAGGTCGCGTGTCGATCGTGCATTTGACGTGTGAAGTGTCGCAATGTGATAGCGCTCGGTGAGAGCATGGCGGGGCCCGTGCGACACCTCTCCGCATACCAACACGAGCTACCCGAGCCCAACGCGAGCTCGGTGAGTATGGTCTGCAACTTTTCTTTTTCCATATAGGTTAAACTTAAAATAAGATCCAATGTGGGTACCCTGTAAACTGTACATTTGGCATGTTCAGTGGCGCAATATGGTTTTTTTTACTTTTTATATGAAATTTTAGTTGAATATTTTAAAAAAAGATATTAAAAATTACACTACCATTTGTGAGTTAGTTATTTCAATTTCAGGCACTAGTAAAAGGTAAAGTTTAGAATTAGCGCAAGGTACATTACTAGGTAGGAACAGTAAAGCAATTTACTTAGTCCTAATGAATCTTGTAGTCCGCTGAACATAAGGAAAAACTTGTATTAAATTGAAATAAACTACATTCAAAGCGACAAAGCCCAGCCGGACTCTAGTTCTACAAAATAGCATAAAGTAGCAATAACTTAAAGCCATTAGCGATCCACCACAGGAAACGAATCTGTCCTTATGATTGAGGAAGTTTGAACATCTCCACTAAGCTGCTCCAACGCGAAATAGTGAAGGGCTTAGTTGCCAATGTAAGTATCTGAAGTGCTAACGCCACCCGAAAGCTTTCGACATGACCTATCGCCTTTTATCTAACAAAAATAACCGACAGTGACCTTATCGTTTCTTCCAAGACAAGGAGGCTACATAGAATGAAATTTATCAGCAAATTTTTATTACAATCTTAAAAGCACGATTTAGGTTAATTATAATAACAGAAGAGAATATTTGATTTGAAAGATGTTCTATCTTTTTACGATATATAAAACATAAGCATTGGCAAAAATTTGTTTCTTAAACTTACTGGAAATTTCTAAATAAGTAGTGAGAAAGTATATAATTTATGCGAATTTCTTCGTCAATTTTTTTTTATTTTGTTATGTGATATGTTTTGTCATAGAATGACCTTAACTCATTAATAGACGACTATATGGCAAGGACCTTTGAAAATTCATAAGGTGTAGACTCCAAGCAACTTTAATCACCTACTCAAGGTCTTTTAAACTCACACCCTATGATAACCGTTGGTAAAACCTAACGACTTCTATTTGGCGATACAAACTAATTTCGCATTGTACCTTATGTCAATAGCTGACAAGCGAGCAAACAAGCCAGTAGACGGTAGGTGATTACCATCGTCAATTCATTTCCGTAACAAAAGCATTTGATGAACAGATAGAAATTGGTTTCGACTTAAACCCCATTGCGTCCAAAATCTGTGTAGTGTGCCAAATTTCGACTTTTACATTCGATTATTTTAAGGTAATGTGTGCTAATTTAAAAATTTACTAACAGATTAATCGACAGATTCTTGCGAGTGATCCCATAAAGATTCTTTAATTATAAGTATGAAACGATATTTTTTTTTTACATACTTTAATAATCATAGCAAATAATGGTAGCTTTGCTTTGGTTCAGTTACTTTCAAATAACATAATTTTAATTTGAGTTAATTTGACCGCAGTAATAAATACGACAGTGTAGCATCACATTGCCAACGACCACATTTGGCAATGCTTCGTAAACAACACCGCATTCAGCAGCATTTGCCAAAACTGACTTTTGAGACTGTTTGAATTAGCTTCCTAAAATCCAAGCGATTATTACATTTTACTGAGATTTAATTAATGTAGAAGTGTACAAGATGTATAATGACATTGTTGTGTACCAAAACACAAAAAGAAATAACAGAGCAGCTACAGAAATTGATGTACATCCAAGCTATGAAGCACAACATGCCACTATTCAAGTGTATAAGAGTCTAAAGGCAACTAACTATACGCTCATATGTCTTATACGAATAACCTATGTTTATTATGATCTTTTGTTTATACCGATACTATAATAAGACTTAAAAGATTTTTTTTCTCTTTATATTTTTTTTTAATTTCAATTTGGGAGCACTCAAGTTACGAGGTGTGACATAAAAATCCGTGTCTGTCTCTTCAGGCATCACCTGAAAACCTATGAAAAGATTAAAATTAAAATTGAGATTACTTATTCGAGGAAAGATAACGAGAGAATGAGATTCCCTTGTAATACACGATGGAAGGTTTTATAATTCTTATAACGATGTAAAAATTACTTAATATTTTTACTTTGAGGGTAGGAATATCTATAATCAATCACTGGAAAAAGCTTAACAAAGGCCTGAAAGGTCAGGAACCAGTAGGATAACTACTACATACGATTGCGCATATTAGGCTCAAGAGTGTGCTAGATGGACGAGTTGTCTTAACAGTCAACATATGCCCCTGGTTTGTTCCAGTTTGTTATGGTGATGGTTTGAACCTCTATCCATACCTACATAACATTTACAAAAATTGAAAGCAGGACAACATTATAGTCCCTTTGTTGAGAGAATTCATAAACCAACTTCGAAAATTTTCACCACACGCCACTCGAAATTAGTTCAAACCGACGCCAGTACTACGGGAAGCTAGGTTTTAGTTGAAAAAGTTACAATTTTTAAATGAGTTTCATATTTTAGTAATGTACAAAAATGTACCAATATAGAATCACGGTATACAAACCAAAGTTATATGACGTATTTAAATAAATAAAGATAAAAATAGATGCATGCGGTGAAACATTAAAATAACTTAATTATCGCTTAAACAAAGCAAATAATAGTACTATATCTTTATATATATATTTCTTTTGTGCGTGTGTATGTCACTGAACTCCTCTTAAACGACTGGACCGATTTTAATGAAATTTTTTGTGTGTGTTCAAGGAGATTTGAGCATGGTTTAAATTCACAATTTGGTCCACTAGAAAATGTTTTGGAAAATTAAAATTTTCCACTGAAAATTATCGAATTAAAGACATGTGTATAGGACAACGTCTGTTGGGTCCGCTAGTATACATATATATTACATCCGTTACTAATTTAATTTTACAATTTCGGTTAGTTTCCAGTAGCAGTACATTCCAATTTATTTTTTCAACATGTACGTACATGTAACAACCTACTCACTACCCCTAAATTCGATTCATGAAACCTATTGTATATGTCACGTTTGCAAATGGCACCCCCACCCAGAAATAAATGATATTCATTTTTATTGGGTAATTAATAAACTTGAAGTTTGCTTCAATTTTTTAATTTAGCTTTATGGTTTTAAATGAAGCTATTTTTCTCGTTCTACGAATTAAAAACATATTTAATTTGTTGCAATATCTGACAAAAAACAGTCAAAATATTCAGTTATTAACCTCTTCAATGAGCTAATACTACATTTTATTTCTAATTCTGCGAGAATAGATTCATTACCTGGGTTGAAAAGTATCTCGGACACTGGCTCATCATGAATTACAAAGATGTCACTGGTCGCAGCACCATGCAGTTTAAACCCAACGGTACTAATGCATGGTGATAATGTAATTTACCTATATATAAATCAACAGTGAAATGTGTTTTCATATTTTACATTTTTTTATTTTATTTTATAATGATTAATATTAATTTGTCCCTTTTTTGCCGTTCCTGTATATAATGGGTATATTTCTTCAGGCTAAGACAAAACAGCGGAGCTCGAACTTGATGGGTTTATCTTGTTTAATTTAGGAGTTTCTGGAACCAACTTTCGTCTCCATCATTACACCAGCTCTGGTAGATGGTATCATATTATTGATTTGTCATGAAAACCATATGTTTACTATCAACTCAATCGGATATTGGAATGTGGAGCAAAATTAACTTGCAACATTTGATTAAAGACACCGAGACAGGTGAATCTAAATAAAAGCTGGAAATATGGCAGACAGACAAACAGACATGCGGGCAATATTATAAAGGCTTAATTTATTCAGTATATGAAGAATGCCCTATGTAGGGCATAGGGAAACCTAAATAACCCTAATAGTCCACGGGGAACTATGACTGAACTAACCATCAGTGCTGTTCGTTTTTGATCCCAAAAGATTACGTAGAAATGCTTTTCAAAACAAAATAAGTCTTACTAAGTTACCTTATGTTCTGTTCATTTGACAGATTGATAGATTCCTGGGTTTCTCTTATGCCTCAACGTGGTCCGACTGTGTCAAGTTTACTTTATTTTTAAGATGATTTATTGCTATTCCACAACCCTCCATCATAAAATTGTCTGAAAGATATCGCTAGTAAGCACACTTAAGTGAACTTGACTGTCCTTAATAGACATTTCTGTATTGATATAAATTGAAGGCTGACCGCTGAACCACTTTTTAATTTTATTCGTTTAGGTACCCATATCAGGAGGTATTCTTAATATAAAGGTAATAAATACAAATGAGGGTAATAAGGATTAATCCGTATTAAAGACGTGGGCCTCCTAATAAAATGTTTATGAATGAAAACGGATAGGACATGAATCGGTTAATACACTCCTAATTAAACGGTAAAAATGATATATATACCATATTTTTCAGTTTCTGACCAAATCAGAAAAATAATCCGGATCAACCCTTCAAAAAGAGATACCCTTTTCTGCCTCTGGATCAGTTTATATTGTAAAGTAACAGAAATGATTATTTAGGCATCCGAAACAGCTGTAGTAAAGTAATACTGGTACCAAAATTTACATCCAACTGTTTAAATTAACTCAAGTGTCGTACAGTTTAAATAAAGGTGGTTCTTATATCTTGTCGTATGCTTATAATGTGCTGAAAAAAACCTTTTTACCTGACAACGAAAACTATTATCTTTGTAAACTTCCGTCTTTGTTATATAAGTGATGTGAGAAATTGCACTAATTTTTTCACCCAAAAATAATACGACCCTAATTTCCTCGTTGAAAATGCGATTTGTCAGAGCGGTTCTTTTTGTTTTCACCCTGTCTTGTATAAGAGATTTTTTGAGAATCTTGAAAAAATTACGGTAGCAAATTGTATGTATGATAAAGTTATTGTTCGACTTGGCATATTGAAGCTCCTTACTTACGTAAACTTAAGGAAGAAGCTGCAGTTGAGAACCTCTCTATCTGGTGATAACTGGCCACTTCAACCTGTAAACATCTGTAATTCAAATTCAAAATCATTCAATCATGTTGGTATTCTGTAAATACACTTATGCACGTCATTTTTTGCTTCTACTAACCCACCAACTGGCAGCTGCTAGAAAAAGCTGAGAAGCAAAATTTAAACTTATACCTTTACATACATGTTTCAAAGGATATTTTGACTCACCTTCAATATCAATCATGGAATTAAGGCGCAACTCAGTATTTTAAATTAAATTGTTTACGCTCATTATAACTCTATATATCGCTATATAAGTTCGTCCCGAAAATTATATTCTTTATTAAGTAATGTTTGTCGAAATAAAGCATCGACAAGTGTGTCGAACCAAATTTGATTAATATTCCGCGGTGGAACTCCCTTTGGCAGCCGCAACCCGCCTACAACGATGAAATTTAATTGGCCTCTATCTTCAACCAATTGCCGATATACATGTATAAAAGCTCAGAAATAGTAAAGTAATACCAAAAATATCAGAAATATTAGACGGATTCGCAATTTTTCTTGAATTATATAAATCTTAAGTTTAATCTTTATTTGGGGAACTAATTTTTTGAGTTCTATATATCTTATGTAAATACAAACTCTAATACGATTACTCACCTCACTGCCCGTTTGTCCGTCTATCCATCTATAACTCTTGACTTTATACTAGAGGTTCCCACATTTTTTCCTCATAGACCACTTTCAACATTTAGCTAGTTCCGATGGACCCCGCTATATTTCTATCATATTCCTAAATTTGAAGATTAGATCCAACTTTGGAAATTTGCGTTGCGGCCGAGTTCCAACCACGAATTAATATTTTCGACAAAAAGTGAGAATTGATTAATATTTTTTATCGTAATAGCCTACAAACGAGCAGACGAGCCACCTGATGGTAAGTGGTCACCGTTGCCCATGGACTTCAAAAGACCAAAGGTATCACTGATGCGTTGTCGGCTGGAAAATGAGAAGAAGGTGAGAAAGAATGTACTGGCTATCAAGCCCCCAGCCGGAACACGACAAGTCGTTTGGCGGCTGACTCAAGCAGGAGGGTGGTAACTTGCCAGGCGGGCTTAACGGAAATATAATAATACCAATAATAATAAATAACGACTTAATAATAATATTGATAATATAATCTTTACGCAAAGCTCTACCACTAAGCAGACTGGCTTCTGTCACCTCTTATGACATCCTGTTCTATCAGCACGGGATTGGGGGAGTATTCCAGACCGCCCCAATACGGCCAAGATTAATCAATTGATCGACACGTTGAACTGAATACGGATTATGAAAGTTTTTACAAGTAATAGTCGCTGAGCTTCTTAAAATATTATCTGCCTACATTGGTAGGTGAAGTCAAGCCAAGATTTTAGTTCTTCACTATAAAGTATAAATTAAAAAAGTAGATAAATTTTGTTGTGTGAACCGCCATTTTTTTGTCACGCCAACGTAGCCCCCCGTCGAGTTTCCCATGGACCCTTTGGGGTCCACTTTAACCACTTTAGGAACTAAGGCTTGATATGAATTGAAATCATTGACATTGGGACACGCGTGATTTTAGTAACCAAAGACAATAACACTCTAGAGCAATAAATCTGAGTCACTACATAGCGTGTTGGTCAAGATATTTTTTTTTTTTTCAATTACTATACAATTAAATGTGGATTGCATATGAGAGGCAATTTTTTTTAGCTTTCAACCTCTTTCGATACCATAACCAAAGATTGCTCACCATATATCATGAAACGTAAAAACTAAAGAAATCAATTTTTAAAACAATCAATTCTTTTTCGTTTGGAATCCTGAAACCCTATGAAAAGCGAGCCCTTTATGAAAATTGTTCATAAGGTTTATTTAAATTAACCGTTCTTCTAACTAAATTGTTGCAATATTCCACCAAGGTCGAGTAACACCTGCTACAAACAGCTATAAACTTGGCGCTGCTTGATGGTTATGCACGACGGTGTAGTTTTCATTTGTCTTATTTGAGACAAGAGGCTTTAATTGTTAAATCGAAGCCAACATTGTCCGTCCGTGCTGTACTCTACCGAACAATGAGATAATGCCGCCAGGTCTCTCCTCTTAAAAATCCCTGGACTCTACATAATCCAAGTCCTGACGGGACTCGCGCATGGTAGTAGAGTTGTTTTGCTTTGCTAATTTTGAATAAGGAATGTTAACCTGGTCCTGAAAATTTATGGCACATCCAAAATCTAGGGTTAGAAATGGCAGTCTAAGTAGTTGACGCTGATTATTACCTCTAATAATGTTTGACATATGATTTTCAATAAAATCCGTTCTAGAACATATTCTAGACAAAAACACAGATATAGATAAAATTCTAAAGACATTGATTAGCGCCCTTATATAGAAGCTGCAAATAAAAAAATCAGAAGCGTTCTCTTCCAAGCTGTACCATTGCGAATTAATAAAAGGATTGATATCGGCTTTGTAATATTTATGCCGACGTAAGGCGTTTGACAAAACTGAACGTTTCCGATTTTAAGGCTTGAAGTACTTAATGAAAAACGAGAGCACTAATAGATATCATCTTTCTGTTTGATATTTTATTATTTAGGCACCCGCTCAGTTTGCCCAATATGAGCCTACTAAAAGACATTTCTAATAAAAAATAAGTAGTGCCCTCGTAAACTTTGCATTAATATTTTGTTTCCTATGTATTTTCCTATGTACAAAATGAATAACTGAAAGTAAAACTTATACATTGTTATTGTGTAAATAAACAACTCCCCACCTCGATTTAGGTCCAAAAACTATAACTGTGTTTATTTATTTTTAGGCAAAGGTTCAAATAAAATCACTCATTATTGTGACCATATTCTTAGAAAGTTACATAATCTTTTTTACCCCCTTTAAGTGTCGACGTTTCTAAATTCCTTACAAAGTTGATGTCTTTGTTATAAAGGTACATACTGTAGAGATTTTAACATCTGGATTTATCTGTTCCAGTTTCCGGTTTAAATCAATCGTTCTAATTTTTCTAAGTACTACAACTTATTGACACTATCAAATCACGAAAAAATTATTACAATTATCAATTTTAAAAGCGAATAAGTTTATATTAAATATTCCAACATTTTATATTTCATTCTAGGAACATTTCAGTTCCCATTATATAAATAGTGATTTATATAAACTGTAGAATGCCAACAATCGATTCATTTAAATTCCGTAAGACAACGACACGAATGCACTTCAGCAAAACTCCTCCAAAAGAATTGCCTTTGAAAGAACAGAACAGAACACACTCGCTCGGCTATTTTCTAATAAAACGGAGAAAGATGGACAACTCTACTTTCTTATTTTGCTGCCAACTTTTAGATAAAAGGAAAAGTTATCTGAGTAATAGAAAATATTTTTTAAAACATAGCCTTTTGTTTCCCAACTTTTCGAAGGTTTGTTACCTGTTTCGACACTTTGTAAATATCTTAATGAAACTAACTGTAGGTGAAGCGTAATGTAAAATGGTTAAATTACTAATCACGTTTACTACTAATTTACTAGTATTAGCAGTTTTCCAACAACATTATCCTGATTAAATCATGGCATGACTTATGTTACCAATATATTTATCAAGTGTATGTAGTATTTATTATCCTCAGTATCCTCAGTAGTATATATTATCATATCCTTATATGTTATAGCTATAACATATAATAACATAATCGTAGTTAAAGGTTCGTTTGTAAATCGTAACGTCAATTTAACTGGGTAATTTCAAAAGCCAGCAATCCGTTGTCAATAAACAAAATCATATTTATTAAATGTCTTAATTGTCTACATTCACTGTCAAAATTGTGTCAATAAAATATTTATTTCTAAATATTTTCAGAATATGAGTTGGTCTTAAACTTTCAATTGAACTCCTGTATTTCAATTGAATTCCATCAAACGTTTAATTCGAAAATTTATAAAAAATGTACATATTTCTTGAACTCTCGTTGATATTCATAAAAAGTCTCAAATAAATTTCTGTCGTACCTAAGAAACAGTAGCTTAGCGCTTTATTGTGTAATTTTTTTTATACGTTTTACAAAACAAAATAGCATTTTTTTGTTTTAACAGCACGTACTAAGACGTTGTTTATCCGCGAAAGATGATTCTTCTTTTCTATCCGTTCCTACTATTTAATAGGTCTTGGATATATTTAAAAAAGAACAAATAGGTAATAATAAGTGAGTTAGTTATTTACTCATGTATTTCCATTTAGAATTATTATTAGTTAATCAAATATATTATATCCAAATCAATTTTTAGCTTGAGCATTGAGAAACTTCCGGTCTGTCATTGAAAAACTTCCAGGCTGTTCTGTGTTAAGAAATTTCCAGACCGTTCTGCCATGAGGAACTTTAGGACATTGCATTTGTTGTGAGACTTCCAGAGACTGTTCCACGTTGGTAAATTTCCCAAGACTGCTTGCTTTGAGACTTCTAGAGACTAATTACGTTGAGAGACTTCCAATGACTGCCTGCTTTAAGAAACTTCTAAAAACTATGCTTGTTGAGAGACTTCCAATGACTTTCCTTTCTGAACAAACAGTTCGCCTTTTATACCAACGTTTTTTATACAACGTTGTATTTTTTATTTTTTCAGAAATCCTATTTTTAATTTCTATCAGCCTTATAAATCTTGTTAGAGAAGAGGGCAAGAATACATATTAGAAACTAGCAAACTGCCCTCGCTAAGCTTCGATAAAACTACCTTACGTTTACAAATAGTATTTGCCCTGTTTTAGGAGTGGGTTTTTTCGTTCAGTGAACTTGAAATTCATCTTTAATTATTAATTAATTATTCATCGATTAAAATCAAATGAATATTAAGTGACGCTTACTGCAAAATATCAGTGAAAACTGTAACGAAATCGGATAAGAAGTTTCTGAGATTAGCGCGAACAAACGCAGACAAATAGACAAACAGACAAAAATTCTGATGACTATTGTTTTAAGTTTTTTTTTGTTAACAAAGGCCCGTAACAGTAGTTTTTCTCATATATCCTTTATAGGTATATATATTCTGTATATATCTTATATACACAGAAAGCAATCAGATTTTTTTTACGATGATGGCATAATTTAAGACACTGACCAAATACTTGATAACAATACGAAATATTTATCACAACAAAATAAATTAAAAAAATTACAAATTAACCGGATAAAAGATACAGGAAAGTATAACAAAACATTTAACAAGGCATATGTATGTACCTATCTAAATACTACCGCATATACAAAAATCATGTCGTTATTTTGGGCACAATAAAGCAACAGAGCAGTATTGGAAGATGTTATTACTACAGAGGAAACAGATAAAAGTAACTGAAAACATTGCAAAGTCGAGACATTAAAAAAACCCCTACAATATCTTTTGAAGTGAAAATGTAAAAAGTAAACAATTTTTACTATAATGTTCATGTATTAAAAAAAACCTTAAATGTAATATTATCACGCAAAATTATACCGCACTCGTCTGGTGCTACGTTGATGAATGATTATAGGAGTCCTAATTTTAGCCATTCATGTTCTTCAATTTATTAAATGGTGTCCGCACATTTTTGTCTACGATCGTCATAGATACGTTGGGTACTGCAAAATAAAAAGATTTTATATAAAAGGAGGAGGTAATAAATCAATTTCAGTTAGGAACCTTAAGTCCTGTGGTTGAACTGCGAGTGTTCCGGTAATTAATCAAACATTGTAGTTGGAAACAGAACGCTCGTTTGCACTTTATTTATTTACCTACGCTACGCTGTACCTTGAGGGGTAGTAGTTTAGAAATTTGGTTTATTAAACAATACTTTATTTACCCTTCAGTGTGCAACTATAATCTAATACCAATACCAAAAGAGAAAACACTTACTCCTTACATTCAATACTTATTATAATTACTTCATAGGTCAGCTAAATTCAGACTAATACATATACACCCAGTAGTCCAGGCATCAAGACGAATTTTGCGAGGAAACCAGTGTCGCTAAACTCTTACACATAAAACAATAATACCATGACCATACCATCGTCTTATTTCGATTGATACACAAAATTAGACAAATTTAGATTAAATGACACTGACAATGCTTAAATGAATGTCAAAATAACTTCACCTTAAAATATACCTTAAAGCTAACAATTACATTTCGAATTCCAAAAAATATTTTTTAGAATTCATTCGCCGACACAAAATTTAGAATTGATAGGTCGTATTATTGCCACCCTGGTATCCATATCTGAAACATGGTTTTGTTATTTCTGTTCATTTCACGATGTTTCAATAGAAGAAAAATGTAATGAGACAATCAGGTAATTTAGAAACAACGTACCGTATGTGTCGTCGACTTAAAATTCAGTAAAATTGTGAAAATATGTATTATGAAGCTATGTGTTATTCGACCAAAACAATAAAAAAATATATAAATAGACATATTCATAATTTTATACTTAAGACTTCAAAGGCATTCTTATGCGGCAAGGTTATTACAAGCTCGATTATTATTTTAAGGATGAGACTGCTTGGACATGAGTTTAATATGGAGTCATAAGTACGTTCTGTAACTGTGAAAAAAATTCCTCGAGAGTTTCTTGCCGCTTCTACTTCTGGGACCACTTACGGTAAGGATTTGTTGAAGCGATGGCGTACTTTGACGTTCGAAAAGTTTTTGTAAAAACCAATTTCGAATAATAATTATTTCATTCATTCTTCCATTCAAATAATACCATTAACAGCTATGATTACTATGATTATTACTGATAAAAGTATTCATTGTTTTAAGAATGTCTAAAACATTTAAATTGGAAGATGAAGCATCTTGAATAAATGTTTAAAACATACCGTTAACTCTAGTGGGTCCCTATATAAACTTTAGTTTCCTGTTTACTTGTATTCAAAGGGCTATTTCTGTTTAACACTTTTGTTGGAATACAGAAGTAATCACTTGTAATCACTTATCGTTATTTTAGTCACAGAAATGAACTGGTGCAAACAGGGTAACTGAAAACATGTTGGCAATCCGTATGACCCCTATCCAAATATAAACCATTTCCGAGTAATTCAATAGTTTAAATATTTTTTGAGAATAATTCATAAAACAAGATTTTATTATTCGGTTGCTGACACTTTATTACATCAACCAAACAAATAATAAATATTTTCAACAATTTTTAAATTACAGCTACATATAGACATTATGATGGTCATTAGAGTTAAAATAACAACTCTAAGCAAAAAATAGACACTATATTATCAATATTTTATATTGACAAAACTCATTGATCAACTAAATACCGTGTGTATCTGAATAATTACATCGTAATCTACGACTTAATTGCACAAAAGCGCGAACCCATTGTATAAAAAAATAGGTTTTTCAGTTGATTCCAAACAATTTAAATTAACAATTAAAAAATAGAATTTTGTAAAATTAAACAAATTGTTTATTTTGTTACATATTAATGTTAAAATTGGTAATAGACTTCAAGCTAAAACAAGTGATTCACAAAATGTCGTAGATAATGATGTCTAATACAACCCTTTTCAATAACGTTTTTATTATTTACTGCTTGTTAATAAAAGTAAATAGACGCTTATAAACTTATGAAATTGGTGTATAGCTTCGAGGGAGAAAGATAAGTACGGGTAAATCAGTTCAGGCAAAAAGGAATCGAACCTCATTAAGGGATAGATAAATTATAGATATCGGTCGGCGGTGAATAAAAAGGTGAATCGTCATTTTATAATTTACAACATGTTACATGTACCACGAACTGTGAACATTTCAATAATATTTCCGATATCAACTCACCACTGAAACATTAGACTGAAGTTTATCTTGAAACCTATCATTATGCATGAGACAAAAATCTATTTTTGGGTTTTTATTCAATTTACTCAAAACTTGTAGATTTAGTACAACAAAAAGCAGATGACGAGGTTTTTATATTTCAAAATGTTTTCTTAAAGAGTCCATTACAAGTGCAAGTACTGTATATATG
This sequence comes from Agathymus mariae mariae, assembly GCA_018251895.1. NCBI lineage: Eukaryota > Metazoa > Arthropoda > Insecta > Lepidoptera > Hesperiidae > Agathymus > Agathymus mariae. The sequence goes on from DWPT01001541.1 coordinate 13,373, forward strand.
AATAATTACAGTTTACAGTGTATTACACCATCGCTCCTAATGTAAAATGATGAAAAAATGCGGATGAACAATACACACAAACTGATAAGAACATGACTAAGTGAAGTGTACAAGTTTCTTCAATATAAAATTGCCTTCCTTGATGGGAAAGAAATATTTAATCGAACTATGGACTATTGTTATTAATGCACTTCCACCATTTTACTGGAAGTTCACTCTGGAAGGAACTAAGCTTTCGAAATTGATTCTTTTTCTGAGCTGGAAATGAATGCGGCTTTATCTGCCACAGAACAATGGTAGGTGACGAGGAGTTACGATCGTAGTTCCTCTAATCTGATGGCCTAAATTACATGGCCTACATCAGTCTCAACTGTTAAATAGCATTTCATCCAATCGTCGTAAAAAATAAACATTCACATACTAGGATTCCGTATTGCGAGTGCCATAGACAGAAGTATAAAATATGAAACTTGTCATAACAAACTCATGACCTGAAAACAAATATGTCTGTCCCAAATACGTGTGTGTATTGCAAAGTTATGTCGATCAGAAAAATTTACATCTGTCAAAAAGATCAAGCTAACTTGTACGGGGTATAATAATAAATCTTCCGGTTTTTATTCATGCCAGACGGTAAATGTTGGCAGAAAATCAGATGTTTCAACTACTGGTCTACAAGTAAATTCTAGTCTAGAAATAGTAGAAGACTTAATAATTGGCAAAAAATGAGATGTTTCAACTTACTGTTTAGGATCTGTACGACAACATTTGTAGCCCTTTTGAACGTCAGTGGAAAGTGAAAGTGTTTAAAGATCATTTGTTAGATCAGTGCTAGTTATATTTATACCAGTAATATATATCCATAGCTGATGTTAGACTAGTTATGTACATTTCAATAATATTTCAGATATTAACCTAGAATACAAATATAGTTTCTGCTTACAAATATCGTAGTTTGGATCTAGTTGTAGGGTTTCTTTTGTTTTTAAAAATATATTTTTCTTCTATAAATGTTTAGTATTCAGTGTCGATACTAATTACTTTTTTATATTAATACATTTATAACCACTCGGCCAGCAAAGAAGCAAAAATATTTTTAAATGTTTTAAATAAACATCGGATGATATTGGTAAAGATAATTGCATAAAGCTCAATAAGGAAGATATCTTGGAATAACACTTGACTCAAAATTTCTTGTACAATAGATATCTTCATTAGTAGAGCCTTAAAAATGTAAGGATTTGTTAAGTGTATGAAATCTATATAATGTAATGTCAAATAATCAAATTAATACAAAAAAAAAAAACTTGTTAGATATTTTATAATTATAAGACAGTTTTCGTTTGAGTGTTACTTTTGAAATTTTAATATTATTATTTTGTTTGTTTTTTTACGATTGTATTTTATTGTCATTGGTCTTTAACCCAAATAAATATAAAAAGGAACGTATTGGTACGGTCCGTCCATCGTTCGAAGGTGAGGATCATCTCTAATTTTGAAAAGTGTTGTACGTGTTTGCAATTAAATCATTTGGTAAGGAAAACATAGTTAGTAAACCTCCACGCTTGTGCTTCTTCATAATGTTCTCTTAGATACAGGAAATCTCCGAATTAGTACAGTACAGTTCAGAGTGCACTATGCCTTTCGCTGGTACGCATTAGCTACTCTTCAAAGTATTCCTCTTTATTTATGAGATCCATAGCATAATCATCAGATACACTAGCGTATTAGAGGACGAATTAGGAGTCAACCCAAGAATCGGAACATTTTATTGCGGAGTCAATCAATTTTAATTGACACGAACCTTTCATTTATCCATCAGCCTTTTCCAACACTGGACGCTGGACGTAGACCTCCCCTAACTTGCGCTATTATATATGGTCCTGAGATTTCTAAATCCAGCGGATACCTGACGTGAGCGGATATCTTAAGACTGTCAATCCATTTGGGCATCGTATGTTGCCTTTTCCAAGACACGGTTGCCATTCGACAACCTTTCTGTCCTAACGGTTATCAGTCTTTTGAAATATTTGAACAGCCTATTGCTACTTCAACCGGCTAATTTTGTCAGCTGTGTCAATAATTCTTGTTCGTCTACAGACTTCACCATAATGGAATCTATCTATTAGACAAACACTGAGCTCTCTAGCCACAAGCCATAACGACTTGCTTTCAAAACAGATGTATTGTCAACCGTGTTACAGATATGGTTAGCAATAATGGACAAAAAATTCAGAGACTTTATAATTTCTACTTGCAGTTGATTACGGAAATCAACGTGCAGTTGGCACTGTTCCGGGATCTACTTATCCACATCGGGCAGCCCCACGACTGCCCCGAGCTGAGGGAGCGCGTGCGTCGCCTGCGCCGCGCATGCGTGGAAGCCACCAAACAAACCAGCCAACTAGTCCTGCCCACATGTAAAAAGTGAGTGGCTAGCGTCCCATTATTTTATTAATGTTAAGCAAAAGTGAAACACAAGTTACTGTATCTATAAAAATGAACTTGATCAATACTAAGGTGATCGTATTTCGTTTTCAACTATAATTAAATTTTGAGTATGATAATGTCATCTGTAACATTATGGTTTAACCAATAAGATTTAACCTTTCGCTGGCACGATTAGATATTGTTAAATTTTCTTTATTAAAATATTTTAATTACAATAACCTGTGCGTTATTATAAAATAATTTTATTATCATGGTTTTTCCACACTTGTTTTAAATTTAAGTGAAATACTAATAACATGCAAATAAAATACGCCTGTAGAAGGAGAGGAGAGCCTTACAAAATATCTTAAAACCTGTAAAACTTAAAAACTATACAATACGTAAGTGTTGTTTCAATTGTTTCCTTAGTTTTAGTCTAGGTTTGCTGTTGACACATAAATTTTAGTATTGTTACTGTAACCCTAATAGACATTACCGTACACAAACTGACAGGCAAAATTTCAATTGATTATGGTTTTATTTTAAACTAGAAATTTTTTTACTGAATTATATCAGTTTCATCTGCGTCTCACTTGATTTTCACACATTTCTAATTCTTTTATTATCATAAAATTTGGCTTTATACACACATGTGTATAAATTGGATTAAAATACAATATTATGGTACCATTGATCTGGTCTAATGATGGTGCACGAAAGTGGGAGACAAAATTATGGAACCCTAGTAAATAATTTGAGCTCATGAGATTTATCTCAACTCATCTGGTGGCAAGGATCTCATGATATAAATGGAAGGTGGCTATCACTGTATCACACCCTGGAATACGAACTACTAAACCCACTGAATTCAGGGTAATTAGATGCGTCTTGACTAAGTCTGTTCAGTTAACCTGATTACGAGGATCTGATGATAGAACTGCAATTTGGCTAACGGAACTATGATTTGCAAATTACTTTTACTAAGTAAGTAACCCCATCGATTCTGAGCTTATCACATTTTTCTTACCATTTCACCTCATAAGGAAACAGAAAGATGAAAACACTGGAATGCTTACTACCAAACCCATATACTTTTGTGCTGGTTAGATTTATTTTGACTAAGAACTGAATTGTTCCAAAATAATAGATACGATGCTGTAATACCGAGACCTTATTTGATAGGGAAGGATAAGTACTCAGTCACCGATTAATCCTATTCTGGCCATAAGCTAAGTTATTATGACCACGTTGCACCTTTTCAGCAATACGCGAAGCTTCTTTGGACCTACGAGCGTACCCTTTACCAATTGTATCGTTAAACATCGAAAACGTGTATGTCCTGGTGAGTGACCTACCGGATTTTGATATTTAACAACTCAGTTTGATTGCTGTAGATCTATTCACTCACGAATTTTTTTACCGGTAAGGAAAATATTTCTGTGCCTTTCACTTGACTGTGGGTATTGATTTAGGGCTTGACCTTTAAATCGACAATAATCAGCGAGCCTTCGGTTTTGTTTTATGACACTATATGTATATTGTATTTTATATATATATATATTGTTAGTTAATAGGGCTTCGACAAAAAGGATACGTTTAAATCTCACTTCAGTTAGTTTACTGCTATTTACTGCTTATCTTTTACTGCCGATTCAAATAATAGATATAGTTAAAAAATACCGTATGTATTTCTGTCTATGAAATCGCTCTGCAACTCTTTACAGATATAAATAAACAAGTGATTTCAAACAAAAAGAAACAAACCGTTAATCACTAGTACAGTAATAATAGGTTATAAGAACCAGCCGTACATCATTTAGCGGTTCTACGTCACTGATGAACTTTTAAACTTATAAGTAGATAAAGATTTCTGCAGTTCATTTATAATACGAACCAAAACAATTTCTCGCAAAACATTTTAAGAATCGAATCAAAGGCTTAATAATATTAGTGTCGCATAATTGAAAACAACCGTTACCTATTCAAAATGAAAGCCAGATAAATAACGCTAAGCAAAAGTTTTCCCAAAGGCCCAGACCGGTGTCTGCGTTAAATTAATGTTCATTTGCGTCTTAACAAATGGCTCCCAACTTTACCCCGTTACGTGCATAATCAATTCACGCACCTCTTCTTGTTAAATTCGGAGGATTGCATGGGTCATGCTTGTGTCAAAAGTCATTGCGAGTAAAATTTATTGGCCTAATGTAAAAATGTCATTCTGCAAATTAAAACGAAAAAATATGTAAAATTATATGTAACTTCACTTAATGTATAAACTTAACTTAATGTATGTATCTTCGGTAATTCAAAAAATCAAAGAGCGTGGTACGTAACGAACAGCTCTGGTACGAATACAGTGCTAGCAAAGTAATTGTTGAAAGCTTTTATGCCCAAAAATACAATATAATAATAATAAGTTTGTCACAATCGGCCATCTATCAAACAATCTATCCAACTTTCAACCGTTTCGCCCATTATTGCTTTCTCAGTCGATAACCATTAGTACAGTTAACACAAACGCTTGAGATTTGTTGTTGATTATTACGATTAACTAAAATAATGTAATTATTATAACTAGATTAGATAGTATTAAGGC
>DWPT01001542.1:0-18396 GCA_018251895.1 Agathymus mariae mariae
GTCTAAGACGTTGAACGCACTAACTTTTAAAAGTGTATTCACACTCCTTTAAAAGACCACCACATTTCAGTTGGGTCAACGACCTAGCCAGTTCAAAAGTGACAGGTGTATGTTTTAATATAATGATTACCCAGTTTATCTTGAATGACGTCGAGGCGCCTGGTCTGTTTCGCTTGCACTGCGCTTATGGTATCTATCACCCGTAACCTCTCGTCAATACTTGCTAGAATAGTGGTTAAGTCCTGGAAATAAAAAAAAAATAAGCACAGTAACAATGCGAAGGTAGAGTACCTACAGATAATGTTATTTTTGGTTACAGTTTAGGTAAGGCATCATCCATCTATATGTATCGTATAGCAGATACGGCGCCGTGCCATAACATTTAATTTGTACTCGTCTCAAGCTTTGAAGTTTATTATTACGCAACCAGCGTAAATTACGATACGATTGCACTGTTGGTTTAAGTGCTTATATCTTTAAATGTTTTTTAAGGACGATATTATCAGTTAGCATAATAATTTATTTTGAACTACATATGTGTGAATGTACTGAATATATATCTCAGTTGTGGACCCGAAAGATTGAGATATATATACCTATATTATTTATTTATTTATTATTTAGAGATTCTGACGTTTCCCAAATTATACCACTAGAGCAGCGATTCCCAATATTTGGTACGCGTACCCCTGAAGGGTGCTTGAAAAAAATATATTGGTAATGGTGGAGACATCTTTAGGAGTAGGCGTGGATTTATCAGGGAAGGAGTACCCATAAATAAAAAGTTTTATAAGAGGTACAGGAGTCAAAAGAAAATTGGGAAGAACTGCACTACAGTCACATTTGTTATGTGAAGTAGCCATTACAGGGAGCAACTCAACGTTAAGTTGCTGAACTTATCTTCTCGCTAATTGAGTCATTCTGCAATCATTTACTTAGAGTTCTAGATGTAATGATCTGACTTTGTTTAATTCATAATTTAGTGACTACTATGAGACTAGCGATTTAGATAATCGATAGAGATATAATAAAAATCTTTTGGATTTATCCGCATTCAAAATCATAACGACGGTTTAGCGTTATGCTAGGAAAGCTACCTTGTTTGTGTAGGTGTTCTGCGCGTGCGCACGCAGTGCGTGCGGTTCGGCGGGCGAAGCGCGCGCCAGGCACAGGCACGCGAGCGCCGCCGCGGCCGCTCTTAGCATCGCCCCGTCTGAAATGTAAATTGTCCACTGGTACATTCTGCGATTCTTCTGGGATTGCATCAACCTTACGGTATTTTCCTGTGAAGATTTGGCGCGTAAACTAGAAGTAACTTTTTTGGGGCACGAAAACTAAGTTTACAGCTTTTTCGTGCGTCAACAAACTTTTTGGCACAGATTTTTTCGAGTAAAGCCCAAGTATCAAGCTGATGCAGAAAGTAAGATCCATAGAAATCAAGATTTATGTAGTAGGACGGGGAGAAAAGTAACCAAGTAGAGTCAGGTGTCAAATGTTATTTCTAACAGCTAACAAAATTACGGAGTAAATATTCGTAATTGTATACAATAATATGAAACGTTGTCACAAACAAGTACGCTTGCTTCCGGCAAAATACAATATTGAATAGTATTTCACATATTGGTACATATTGATACATACTTATAACATTTATCGAAACTTATGAACAAATTCGATATTTTTCTATTATTCTTCCCGAATATTTGCCGTACCGCAAATGAAATAAATAGTGGTACTCATTGTTCATTCTATTACGATACGTATTCTCCGAGGAAATGAATAGTTGCTGACGCATAGGAACTAATCTGGTGCCAATTTTGAATATGAGAATGATAGTTTTTAATCTGTTTGACAACGTTTACCTAAAGTCACTTACAGTATCGTATTATCGACTAAGTGTATCGAAAAAATATCAAAATGACAAAACAATTTTGTATTTGTATTTGAAGAATCTGGATATAGTCTCTAATATGGACCAGAAGATCAATTATACATTATTTTACAGCAACTTTTATTTTCTTACTTACGAATGAAAACCAGATGAAGATTTAGTAATTTCAACTAATGTTGCAACGCAGGAAACACTTAATAATTTTAACTGCGATCACATTTCCGATGATTACATGCTCATTGGATTTGGGGTATATATATATATATATATGTATATGTATATATTTGTATACCTTTCATTGAAATTTTCAGCTGTTATAAAGTTATTTTGAAGAAATAACAAGCAGTTTGTATTAACAATAGGCGAATAAGGGATAAATATAAAATTGATTGGTTTTTGCATAAGTCGTTATATGAAATGTAGAAGAAAATGAAAAGTATGTCATAATGATTAAATCAAAAGATATGAATGAATGTATAGAAAATACATTTGAAACTGAACAGATTAATCTTTGAATAATAACGTCAGACGATGGAAGCAAGCATTTCCATTGGACGGAAATGTAAATTTTGTGTTATTAATACCTCTGCATTTTGCATTACATCTTATATAATGGTTGTTTGTTGTGGTTTACTTTCCTTTGTTGTTCAATGTTCTCCTACACTCAACAAACGCAGTGGGACGTCTCGGAGCCGGGGTCATTGATATCAGCCAAGCGGTTATATAGTGGTACTAGGCGGCCATTGCCAAAGCCATTCCTTAAGGAAGCTTTTCATATAATTTATTCATTTTATAGCTCCATTGAAGTTGGCTAAGCGGGTCAATTTCACTCGATCGATAAAAGCATCTCTGGTTATATTGCCGACTGACAAAGAAACGTTTTATTAGTCAAATATTTAAAAAATTCAATTAGCATTCTTCAGTCCCGAGATCAATGGAGCATTCCGGAAGAAAACCCCAATCGATCCTCATTAGAGTGCACTGGACTATTCTGTCATTCTCGGCGCGTGTTGACATGCATTGTTTATTCCAGCGATCACTGACAGGTGTGCTCTCTCGTCCTGCCTATGTGCATCTATTTATTTGCATTCCGGTGTAGTTCGTGGACCCCGGGTAGTCGGATTATTATTGTCGAACTGCGCCCACGCGTGTCTGAGGTCAACCTTTCATCAGCCCTCTCGTCTGCATCGTGTGGTTGCGTAATCTTGCTATTATAATGTCAATCAAGATTTCGTGATCAAATCATATAAGAATGTAGTACTGACGATATCGTCCTTTTCATATGACAAAGATTTCGTGACTATCTTTATTTGGAGTTAATTAGGCAGCAAATTTAATACATGTGGTATGGTTGTTTGGTACATAATTGTGTAGGATAAATTATGGGTTAACGTTGTTGGCAAAGGGTCTGCTCGTTGTCGCGCTCATTTTATTAGGCGGTTCGATTTGTCACAGCTCGATCCGATATGATGCATATCACTTCTGTTAATTGTCGTCGAATCAGACCTCAAGCACACGCATCTAGTACACGTTTCTGAATCGCTTTCATCGTACTCAAACATTCCATCAATGAACATCGATACAATAATTATGTTTAATGAGAATAGATGAGACGGGACGCCCTCTATCCTTAAAAATCGATAAAGAAACCAATCTATCTCCAGTCGAGCGAGTCGTCACTCGTCCGAGTTCATAATCGAGTCTCATCAGGGATGCTTCATTGTTGGTATATTTGCAGATCAATGGATATGACACATTTCCATAATATACCGACCGGAGAAACTATACAAATAAGATAGATGCAAATAGACATGTGAAAGAATAAACGAGTTTTTTTTTATCGTCAAATTTCAAAATATTTAATTTATGCGTTTTACGGAAGTCGATTCATGGAATAGCCTTTACTTATTTTAGACAACCTCTTTAGATGGCATATTTATATTTCCTGAAATGTATAATTATGAGAGGACGATGAAGTATAAGTGCGGTGGCAGTTCGCAGTGAGCTCCTTGTCAAAGTTCAGTAGGACTGGAGGCGAGCCAACCCGGCTAGTGCGCTCACTTCCAGGTGCAATACCGTTTTATTGCTTTTATTGTGACGCCTGCTTCCAATATAGAATCATTAACTTATGTTCCGTCTCTTACGTGTACTATACTTTGCGAATACGTTTATATCCGTTATATACGTACAGTATGTATGTACAGTGTGTTGAATTAAGTGAGTCTAGATGATTTCATATGATTTCAGACATCCAATACAAAGAGTTATTCAAAAGCCCCAGTTTTCTGAGTATCAGGCAGAAAGTAAATGCAGTTTTATCAGTTTAATAATATAAAATTCATGCTCTCACTTGATAGGCATTCGATGCTGTTCATTCACAATTATTTATATATGAACGTCACACTTGATATGTTGACAATAAAATTTTAATATAATTTCTTGCGTCGAGTTCCATATTAACTATAACAGTTTCCCAAACTCCACAACATATTGACTATACAAATATACTATAAATAACTTGGAATTCTAACCTGAGGAGTTATTGGTAAAGAAAACACAACGAAATGGAAATAATCATTCTTTCTAAATGGAGATGTGTTTGTTTCTACCAAAAGTCATTGGCCTTTACGTCCTTCCCCTGTCCTATTGTGTGGCCGTGCTTCCTTGTGAGATCACGTTTATTTCTATGATTCCTTTTTGCTTGTGCATTGTCTATTTTCACGTTCTCACATGTAACACTGATCTATCACATAATGCCGAACGTTAGGGTACAACGGTGTAAATTAATCTGTTTTTTTTTTTTTCTTCTGCTGAGTCATCCTGCCTCCGTTGTTGTTAAATTAAAATGTTGAGACGGAAGGTATCCAAATGCTTTTTTTGGTCAAGTCGACGCCGTTGCGCGAGTGCATGGGTTACGAGGACGGCCACCCGTAACCCCCGAACGAATCTCTCATATTGCTGCCGTCAGCCATATCAGGAAAAAGTTTCTCATGAAACGTAATTACGTTTTAGTTCGGAATGTGTTAAATTAAACACCTTTTCCATTTTATGGCGTCATTGTTATAAGCTCAAAAGGAAAATAAATTGATGTCAAGCGTATTTCGATATCGCGTTCACGGGTGAACATTTTGATCTCTGGATATCTACATAAAACCACGATAGATTAGGAATTCATAATCCGTGGCGCGACCCAACCCAACGGGTGCGTCAAGATTATGGAGGTCGTAGATTTTAATAAAGATAAATAGCATATTAAGCCACATCGTCGTTTGTTAAGTCCTTTTAGTTTGGCTTTTACATCATAATAACATTTTATGTGTCTACATGCCACACTACAGACAAGGAAAGTGGGCGAGCGGAACAGTTACGGGGTTTAGTGGGAAAGTAGATAATTGCAACTTTATCGTGAAATCAAATATTGTTAAGAATTTTTGTTTATTTGATTTATATTAGCAAAATGAATTTATATTGGGTCTGATAACATGCACAGGCAGTGGCGAGTGTTCGCTCGCGATCAACTGGTATGTCGGGCATGGGCCGTGTCACTGCGCAGTTTACCTGCAGCTACCACGTGGATTTTGTGGAATGTAGTCGGGTGGCTGATTATAAATTTGCGATTTGTTATTTCATGACTCACCATTTGAGATGAATTCCAACAGTGAAGGTCAACGTTGAGCATTCTCCGCACTTTTACAGTTTAACTAAATTGCTAAATTGCATATATTTTAACAAAAGTAATCCCACTTAATTGTTTCATTGGCGTATTGTAAGGCCCTTTGGATATAACATGTCATCGAGTCCAACCTGCATCAAAGAGATGATTAAAATGACGTGTACACACGCCCACTACAACGTTGACGTCGACTAAACGAATTAAGTGTTGTTACTTTAAATTTTAAAGATTTGTAGTGCCCGAGGTACATGTTTCCTGTGATAGCTGTAGTTAATTAATTTAATCATTATGTTTGAACTGTCTCAGAACTCTCCTAGAACGCGTTATCAGCATTTGTTAGGCCGTGTCACTGTTCGTCCTCATTTCATTCTATTCCTTTTTGAACCACCATTATGTAGTGAAGTTCACTTATGCAGTTTGTTTTTTTACTTTATGTCTAGTGTAACTCAATTCTACTAATAAAACTTTTTAACAAAGTTTAATCAGGAATGAAAAATATATTATTAAAACCATCGCGATATCAAATGCAGCAGCGTGCTTTAGGAATCTATACTAATATTTTATCAAAACGTTTACTGTTTGCCTTTCTATTCTATATACACGCCGGGTTCTGATTAATAGATTGAGGGTATGGTAAATTGATTTTATAGATAAGTTTTCATGCTTACAATCGCTCGGTGCTTTTAAACGTCACTAAGAGAGGTGTTCGAAAGTAGGTTATACGAGTACTTGGCGCGACAGACGGCGCGGCGACACGGCACCGGCTGCGGCCGCTCGCACGCCAACTAGGCGGTGGCAAGTTCCAGTATCAATTGGCCGAAACTATTGATAGTGTCCACTTTATCTGAAGACCACCTAGGTTCATTGGCGTATTACTTTATATAATATATAAATATATATATATATTGCGTCTGTAGTATTCATGGAACTTCTGAACTACTTGAGTGATTGTGGTGATATTTACCGTTATTTTTTTGTTTAATTTATTCTATAGTTGCAAAAGCTAAAGATATTTGGAATGTCACGTCTAGCGCTGTATATAAGTTAGTAAAAATTTTATGTTGTATATAACTACGTCTGCAAAGTCGGCGAGATATAATAGAACGGCACCATACTGTTTTGCGAAAGTATGTTATATCAGCTAAGGTGGGGTTTGGTGTTTATTTGTTTTTTTATCTTATGGTTAGTTGGCAGAACTAATTATTTTCTTTAAATATAGTTTGTAGTATTACATTTTTGGTATACACAGATGAACTGTAAGTATTTCGTTTAATCGTCCACAGTCTGTGCTAGTTTGGTATTTCCATATAAATAAATTAAAATGTTGTGGTAATATAATGATAGGAAAACAGAAATGATTTAATTGAAAGTAGAATTATATTGAACAGATATGCAATTATACAATTATACTGCGCATGAAGCTAGCAGAAAATTATTTTAACGAGTTAACGATAAAAGCTAGGAGTTTTACTTAAGTTAATTAAGTTAACTTATAATCAAACGGCGTTTATTATATTCCATTTTAAAAATGAACATTTCAATATATGACATTACAAAGGTGCTTGAGCAGGTCTTGCGTGACTGCAACAGTTTAACCAACACTACGCATCACGGTAGATAAGTATACTATACTGTCATTACGGCAGTTACGACTGTGACTTGTGCCGTAAAAAACCGGATAAATTTAAATGGCGCCCAAACACAGCCGTAGCGTGTGTTGTGTTGTGACGCCGCAGGCTACCAACATACTAATACATATAACTAAAGCTGTTTAAAGTAATAGGCCGTTTCAATATTGATTGTTTTATTTAAACATGATAAATTGTTATTTAACAGCAGCGTGGGACTAGCTTTTACAGGATCCAATATGTTAAGAACTTTCAAACGTGTTACATTAAAATTAGGCACTATCTTATTTGTCATCTCGGTTACAACTGGTTCGAGATAGCAGTGTTATGTTGTTGTAGCAATAAAAAACAACGATTGTTTCGCTTATCGTGTTATCAAACATGGAAATGCCGGCTATGTGTCCCAGGGGGCCGCTTACACCGTGAATTGTGCAACGCCGCCGGTGCTGCATAACTGAGTGGCTCTTATCTAGGACCGAGTGGTTCCGCCTCTCTAGTGATCCGCCCGCCCGTGTTTTCTGTGCAGCTTATCAGATGAATCAGTTTAAAGGAAATAGATATTGATTTATCCTGAACGTTGTTATGAAGGAAAAATAAGTCGACTGCATTTAATCCTGTTTCTAAATTAATCTCTAAAATAATGTAGTTAGGAGGAAAAGTCTGCTGCATTCCGGGTTATACCCAAGGTTTAAATATAGTTAAACAGTTTATTTTCCGCTAGATCGTATTTTAATTTCATGCGTAATTGCTACATGATAGTGATGTAATTGTTTGTTTACTTGACAACGAATGTAAAAATTTGCCTCTGAGAAAATGGTTCATTCATAGAGGCATTGCTTAAGAGTCGTGGGAAGGGCGTCAGCATTCGTCAGGTTCATTGTTTTTGAGCTCGTTAATGTAGGGATTGCCGGCTTGTGAAACAACTTCAAAACAATATGTCATAAAAGACAGATAATACAAAAGTGCCCAAATATTTAAGTGGTTTTAACCGTCAGGATATAATAAGTTTTATGTTTCAAATGCATTGGATTTTTAAAATGAGGATGTTTTGAGAAACGCATTCCTAAGGGAATTAGGGCTAAAAGCTTTATTGTACACACGTAACGCGTCATTAAGTAAGTTTGGCATCGCCGGTGGCTATATTTTTGTGATTGGAGGTTTTTAAAGTTTTAAACGTTGACTCTATAGGTTATAAAAGTAGTTTTTTTTTATCGTGGCCGCGGTCCCACGGTGTGGCCCCGTATACGCTTACAGGATCGTGTATTGGATTGCTAGCGAACCGGCTCCGTATCGCGGCGACATTATCTTAATTACCATATTAGCATGATTGTGATCCTCTTCAAATTAACATAAGTCAAGGTGATTAGGCTTTTCTCAACGTAACCTAACATATCATTTGGATTAAGATATTGTGGGTATTCGTCCATTGTGTCATTTTATCGCGTCGTCTGCAGTATTGTAACTAAACGGCAAAGCTTTATTTATAACAGGCATTACGAAATTTTCGCGCTTTGAATGTTTATGAAAGCTGCTGTTAATAAAGGTTATTTATTTGTAGATAGAGGATTAAAAAGCGATTAGTTATTACAATGTAATACTGATGAAAAAGGTTTACACGGCACTTAACTCTACTTCCTCTCAGTACATCAATGGAAACATTCAGGAGCGTAAGAGACTTTTCAAATCTTTAAGTGCCGCGACCTCCGGTCCGTGGACCTGCTATCAATGCACTCTACCTGACAAAATGATGAAGCAATAGCGATAGGTCTTTTCTGTTCCTTACCACCCAATTTAATACCGAGGATACTCGTTCAAGGATGAAGGTTTTTACCTGCTTGGTTTGCCACTACTATCTTAAAACTAACTGCGAAATGTTATTAAGGTTTTTCGGTTACAGGGCACGAGAGACAAACGGGTTCACCGGCCCTTTCTTGTCTGACTATGCGTCCGTGATATTACCTGACATTATCATAAAAAATAAATTTATTGATAAATCAAGGAGGTAGTTAACAGAGAGAGTCTGCTGAGTTTTATAAATGACCAGCGACTTATCAAGCTCATAGATGAATATTGCACATGCTTAACCCATTACTAAACCTTGACCCTCAGATTGATGGTGGTACCGTTGAACCCGTTTCTTCAAATTGAGTATAACTGTCGGTGTTCGTATTCGACAAAAGTGATTTATTTATCTAATCGAAGTCGTGTTTACACACATATATATACATCTAAATAGTCAAGAAAACAATATATACCTATATGCGTGTACTACTGAATTTCTTGTTTCAAAGAGTTACGAAATTTTACTAGCTACCGATACTTTCTCTCGTCTTCACGGGAACTAAAGAAGGTTATGAAAACAACGGTGCTTTGAGATAATATTAACAAACATGTTTGATAATGTAGGTAGTTTTGTTTTAACATCCACCAACATACTCCAATGCAAATTTCATAAATGGATATACTAATATCTAGGCCCAGTTTCGCAATATAAATTTTAGGTTAATGCATTTTGTCCGGGTAGCACGTAGCAACAAAGTATTTTTAAAGCGTCCTATAAATCCTACAGTTTTCAGTTCATAAACAGGCTCACATGATAGGTTATGGTAAGGAAGTATGTAAGTTTGTAATAAAATTCAGACAACAGTTTCGGCATCGTTCTTCCAATTTTCCAAAATCGTACGGAGTATAACGTTTATCTTAAACATGCTAGTCGAAGGACTTATTCAAATGTGTTTTGAGGTGTCTATGCCGTCAGAATATTTTTATAACTGCTATGCGGTATTTGTTTTTACGTTAGAGCAATATTATCTGTGTCTGGTGTCTGGGCAGACGTGCCAGGAGCGTTGTTTGCGCGTAGCAAATACGACGCACTTGTGGCAGACAGGAGCACCGACTACTTCTTGTCTGTTTGCTCGCGTTGACACGCATACCACCCGTTTAGTTAACAGAAGCTCTAACCCCAGTATCTGTCGCCTGCCACAACATCGAACGACTAAGGCAAGAGCTTTGACGCCTTCCACTATACGTTATTTGAGACAGTGCAATATTTTAGCGTGTAGATTAAATATGAATTGCTCATTGAAATTACTATTAACGTAAATAAATATCTGCGAATTCTTCGTTACCTTACATCGCACTATTGGAATCTTTAGTGCATATTTGACATTAACACATTTTCATATTTGATTCACGACATATTAGTTGATTAAGTAGATTATAATATCATATTTTCTAAATGTTTATGAATGTGCAGGTATTCACAGAGCAATAATCACAAATAAAATCTTTCCGTAACATTTGCAATCAATGACTTGCCCAATCGATGCTCAAGGTAAGCCCTCCGCGAGGCTCAATCGCCTACATACTCGTAACTAAGCTATATTGTGTCTACCGTTTATTTAAGTAAAAGTTAGCAATAATCCATCTAAGGTAATGACGTAAATGTGCGCTGTTTATTTGGTTTTGTAAACGTCAATCGATTTCATTCACTCCGACGCTCGATCGGATTTAAACGCGTCGAACCTCATAAGGACTATACAAACAAGTTGAATTAAAGCGATCTCTATTCGCGGCCGGACTCCGTTGGTTCTGCATTGTTACGATTATTTCGCTATTCGTTAGAATGTCTGAGGAATATACATGGTGAAATTAGGCGTCCTACTGTCCGCTCCAAGAAACACACACCTTGGTGTTCTTGCTGTTCGATAACCGTTATCATTGTTAAGCTTCGCACGTTGAACACCTCCGCCCGAGGAATAGTAAACTAAGTATAATCCCAATACACGTGTAATTAGTGATACATTGACGTGCTTAACATTCGAGCTTTACGTTCGGTCGAAGGCGTTTCTTTCTACAACCGTTTCCTTGACCGGAATGAAATCGACGTCGCCGTTTGCAAGTTGGTGTTTACTCTGTATCGCCCTTCACTCAGTC
This sequence comes from Agathymus mariae mariae, assembly GCA_018251895.1. Lineage (NCBI taxonomy): Eukaryota > Metazoa > Arthropoda > Insecta > Lepidoptera > Hesperiidae > Agathymus > Agathymus mariae. Next base: position 11,129 of record DWPT01001542.1, read on the forward strand.
GGTCGTCAGTCGGTTAGTGAAGTCTGTAATGCAACGATACGGCCGGGTATTCGAGGAGCTTTCAGGAGCTAGAGGCGTTTGCTGATAATTAATTTTAGTATAGCCACTGAGAACACTTCACGCGTTTCGTAACAAGTTATTAATGATTGAATGAATGAATGAAACATTTGATATTCACCGTTCATTAGCTTAACAAATGAAACACGTATTACCAAAATGCGATATCATAATTAAAAGTCTACCTTGGAAATTCTTAGTCGACTTCAGTAATGAGGTTTTATATTTGTAGCGTTTTTCTATTTATCTTATTCACTACTTACGATGACTATCCAGCTATTGCATGAGCAGGTTCTATTTTATTTTGCTTAATTTTGAATGTGCGCGCGTTTGAAACTGTTCGTGTTTACATAAAATGATAAAGTGCATGCAAGAGCTTTGCCAGAACACGCGGATGTTAGCGCTTCAATGCCTCCGCCTACCTGCCTGTTTATAAGTACCTGTTTATTCTACGAAGCGCTCCTGTGTAATCGATCCTCGATTACAGCTGAGTAGTCGGTATGTTAATTTATTGTAATAAGCCTATTTACAAGTTGATAATATTTTTATATTGAAAGTCGCAAATATTCATGTTATGCAGTCCGCCTGGTGTTAAATGGTCCCCGGAGCCTCTAGCGAGTAGCGAACTATACTTATACACACCGCATGGAGCGCAACATGACGGCAATCTAATAGGAAGTTAATCGAAGTGGATCTCCGAGTGATAACTAGGGTTGCCTGATTCGTTTGTGTGAACAGTGAGACATTTACAGAATGAATTAATACAGTAAACCCTGATTCTCGATGGAAATTACATACGCGGGTAGTACCAACTTACATATAGGATGGTCTTATATTCTTATCCTTACGCTTCAGTTAAATCATCGTCGATTTTCCCTATTTTTTTTTTTTAATTAAATCTAACATTTTGATATTATTCGTTTATAGGACGTATCGTGAAAGAAATTTTCTGATACATATCTATAATTTGCGTAGAGGAGGCCATCTTATAAAAATTACTATCTTTCCAGTAAGTCCTTAGGAGATATTATAACCAACTGGGTACGGTTTTATCTATTTTATCTACGGTCCAACTTTATATTTAACTTGTTGCAAGTTTTGTTTCTTTTACGAAATGCAAAACAATTGGTAGAAAATTGTTATATTTATAATCTGATCGCCATTAGAAGTTTGTTGAACACAAAATGTAGTGAATTCAAGAAAAATATGTAAAGATAAGAATATAATGGAACCTTTGAAATTATGCCTTGATCAATGAATTATAAAGAGAAAAGTGGTTGGATGAGACTTAGCAAAAGATTTATAACAAACAAACACCCGACCGTATCTTCTACGCTATATTAATGAATCACGATCGCGGCCGTCTCTACGATCAGACGTAGATTGAACACGAGACTGGCAGAGATGATCTTTAAATTTCATATTAAAGTTTTTATTATAGGTTGTATTTGGTATATTATTGTTACACGTTTCCAAAGCACGTTGTGTCTTTGTTTCAATGCGGCATATTTGATCTTAGTATTAGTACATTGACATTAACAATTAAGGAAAATAATGTTTAATTTTAATACTAATAAATAAATAATAAATATTTTTATACTAGTTCGGTTCTTAATTTCCTTGCTTTCCGAAGATACTTATTTTATATCACACGCTGCGTCTTAGTTTGGTGCGGTTAGTTCAGTGCGTAAATAGTGGTAATGGAAGAAATAAAAATAATTGGAGACTGGTAAATTTCTGGTTCCAGATAACTATTTACAGTAATTTATAGCTAGCTTGATAAATTATAATACAGGAAAATAACTTTATATTCTTAAATAATCGCAATTCATTTTAACTTAATTATGTTGTTAGTTAGGTAACATATACCTATAGTTGTAATGACTGATATTATATTATTTACCCTTGACATAAATGTTTTATTACAATAATTATTATGGAATATATTATAACTAATATGAATGGTCATGAACGCGATGATATAACACTGATATAAATAATAGTTCGGTCATCGCAAGTCGTAACGCAAACGTTAGTGTCGGCGTAGTGCGGTCAAATAAGAGACTCGACGAGCGCCGTATTCTAGATCTAAGGTTTATTACAAGCCACATACTTCTGTTCACGGCTGGCGTTACTCACAGTGTCATCAAGGTAAATATAATTGAAAATTGTTACCTAGTCGTTGTGTATCTCGAGCGTGTATATTTAACAGAGCATTCGGTAAATATCTCTTAATCAGTTGTCGTTTTTGTTTGATACGTCGTGTGCAAAATTTGATATAGTTATTATTTATAATTACTTTTACTTTCTTTATTCAACTCAAAAGAGTGTTAACTATAAAGTCACTTCAAGAAGAAAGTAAACATTACATATACGATAGTCATCGTTCGTATTAAATAATTCTTGTCTGTTGGTTCTTTGTAACGGAAATGGGATTTCTCAGTTGGATCTTATGACAGTGTTGTTTCTGATGTTGTTTTCACAGATTTAAAAAAAATATTAATTATTAAATGAACCCGTTCGCGGAAGACCAACGTTCTAACCATTATTGTCACTGCTATGACAATAAATATGCGTTATCACTGCCATTGTCGAAAAAATGTTTGTATCTAGTTATCATCTGTGAAGAACTTAATTAATTCGAAGTCGCTAATTCAAGTAAGTCGTTAGAGCCAAAAATATAATTATTGGATGTTAATTTAATATTCTCATTCATTAGTCGCTTTATCAAAAACTTTATTCTGAGGAAAGTTATATGATCGATTGCTGCACTGGGCTCTCGCTTTCTGGGAAATATGAACCTTTAAAATTTTTCGTACATCATAATTCATCAAGTTCATTAATCTTGAAACTTGGTTGCTAGTATAATATACGAGTTTTTATTCAGCGTTTTCTTTTTGTTGTAATGAAATTTAAAAATCTGTTCACTTAAATATATGCATGAATCGTTTTGGGTTGCGACGTGTGAGTATGCGACACGAGCCAAATTACATGGCATGCTTCAAATATACAAACCAGCGTAAGTAAAATATTTGCACGCTGAAGATTGCGCGCGCAATCAAGACATGCAACACAGTGATAAGGAGATAAGTTATAGCGCTACCGACCTAGGGTTGATCCCGAGTTGCGCAGAGGCTGGCTCCTGTGGGACGGTATTCGATCACTGCCACTGAACACTCACTCCTGTCACAGTTAAATACTCATAGTGTAATAGAAGATAGACGCGCACGAGGATCGTGCGATGGAAATCGCGAGCGTCGTAGCGGCAGGTGCGTCCTCCGCAGCATCCACCGCGGTTCTGTCGGCGCCGGCGGCCACGCCCCGTGCGTACGCGCAGCGCCTCCCCGCCTGCCTCCGCACTGAAGCCTTCATTCGCCTTTTCAGCACTTTTCCATGCTAAACAGTGCATATTTTAATCATTCTGCTTGCCTTAATTGTACATCCTTTGTAGTTATATAATGGTTATTTAAAAAAAATGGGATTTAAGTTTATATTCTATTATAAACTAAATTATATTTTATAAAACACTTTTTTACACTTAAATGTTCGTTAAGTTGCTATTATTTTATGTTAACGTTTATATAATTTATCTCCGTGTATGAAAATGAGCTGTGTTTAGTCAAATTGATATTTAAGAGGAGGCCATAAAGCACGACAGTCGTGCTGAATCTGATATGGAGCGCGTGGGAAAGTTGCCCGTAAGCAGGCCGTAAATCGTGTACTAAATGAATCCCTTGATTAGATGCTAATTAAGAAAGAAGAAATCTTTGAGACCGAACTCCTTTTACAGTGAAACGGTGTCGTGCTCGAACTTTCGATGTACTCTCGAACGGTAACATTCTGACTTTTGACACTCGTCTCGCTTGGGTTACGTGTTCGATAAGTATTCAAATTGCCATCGATCATCTCGAATCAATATTGGTACTGTTACTACTTTCAGTTACATAAATTGACTTTCTCTCGTCGATCGAACGTTGCGAACGATGGTTCTTAAACGTTTGCTATCTACAGACAAGAGTTCAATTTCGATTTGTAAGCTCACATGCGGTTTATGCGGCCATATCCATATAAAAATACTTGCTTGGAAAATTACGATATCGCAGTAGCGCTGATGTTACTAGTTTCTATTCTATAATTAATCAAAACAGTGTCTCATCGCATCATGTATAGCATTTGTCATTATGAAAAACCGGATTACCTTAATTCTCATTCTTGGAACGTCGAGGATTTTTATTAACAAATAAAGTTTTGCTCACAACACATATAAAGTACAGATGATGTAAGGAGATAATTGCTTGAAGTTAGATGTTCATTTGCGGCCGATTGCATGTAATTAGGATTGAAGGTGGAGTTCAGTGTTTATCGCTGTATAGATTGGTGTTAATTTTTTACAACCTCACTTGAACGGTCCAGTTAAGTTGGTAATGGCTATGTTAACTAACACAATATTCTGTTGTTTAATACCTAGTTCTATTCAGTTGTTTAATATTCGTCGGTACATTAATTTTTTTGTTTTTTTTTTATCGACAATTATTTTAAAGACCTACGTTTAACTATGTGTGTTATGTAAAGTCAAGGATTAAATAATACATATTTATTGTTAAGTTTGTTAACTTATCGATTTTATAATTATTTGTCTAAGCATAAACTTATGAAAAACAAACATGTAGTTAGCGGTTACATTTTTTTGTTTGAACTTAATTTTAGTGGTAATTTATCTTTTATAGGTAGGTATTCACTCATACAATAGTATGAAAGTTTTAGTCTGTTATTTTTTTGTCAATGGCCGACAATATCCTTATACCAAAGATACCACCGACCTGTTGATTGCCAAGAAGAAATTGGGGAACCCGCTTATTGCAGTTGTTAGACGTTGCAACCGATACATGTCGTGTATATTATTATATTACCAAAAAATATTCATACCTCGTATGTCTGCCGTGTTCGAGAAGTCTGCAAAACAGGCAGGTGTCAGAAATAGTAATAATTCTAATTACATTGTGTATAGCACTGATTAGAGATTACAGCGCGCCGACTTTATAACTAATCGCTACTAATTCTAGAGTGACGACGGATGCGCCTACTTCTAGTGTATGAGAGTTACGTGTTACCACTACATATCCTCCTCTCAAATATTAAATAAATTTTTGACTTTTAACGTTACCAGCCATCGCTTCGCTTCAGAAAACTTACTTCTTACGTTTAAAAATAGCAGCTGTAAAGTGTAACAAATGGGTTTTCTTATGTGAATTAGAAACATACTCATTAATTTTAACACAACCGCAGCCAGGCATTCTGAAATTTAGTCACTCGTCTTTTAGCAAAATGTCCGTTTTAACTTTAAATTCAAATTCAAAATCATTTAATGGCGTAGATATTCCGTAAATACACTTATGCAAGTCATTTTTTGCTTGTACTACTGTCTCGTAAAGGTGCTTTAACATTGAAGAAAAGAAACGGCGAAAGAACCTACTCAGCACATCTTTTAAAACAGTACGGGGTAATTACAAAAGTTTAAACCTGTCCGGAACTGGGTTCGACACTTATTATTTCCAAGCATCTTTGTCATTAACATATTCATCTAAAGTATGATATTCTTAACCTATGAGTTGTATTTTAACGCGTCGCTTAAAGGTTCCAATGGGTAACTCCCGTATCAACGTTGGAACCTTATTGTAAAAACGAACTCCAAGCCCCATAAAAGAATACTGAGCCTTTTGAAGACGATATGAAGACGTAACCAAATTATGCCTATTTCGTGTTTCATGATTATGTGTATCACTTTTCTGCTTCTACATATTTAATTTTTTTTTAATAAATACTAAATTACTATAAATATATTGGCTGGCTACGGTGAATACACCTATTTCTTGAAATATGCCTTAATGACTTTAATCTATATGAATCAGAGCTACTCGTATTTCTGATTGTTCTTTTCTATAATACAAATATTAAATCAATGTCCGCTGATTTACCCCACATTAGGATATCGTAAGAAATAAGACTATAAAAATAAGCAAAATAAACAAGTCTAGTTGGCTCTACATCAGTAATCAGTCTCATCTTTTTTGATTTTGCCTACTCTCTGCTTATTTGGTAGTGCAAACTCTATACCATTGGTTTTTTTAACATTCTTAACTAAATTTCTTATGGAAAACCAATGCGATACATGGGATAAAGCACTGTTTACATGGTCAAAATTTTTTTTTCTTTCTTTTAGTCTTAAATATTAGAGACGTGTCATCAGCAATGAGTGCAATGTCCGCACGTTTGCTAATAAAATAAGGTAAATCGTTAATATCAACCAGAAAAAGGAACGGACCTCGAATAGAGCTCTGTGGTACACCCATTGCTTTTAATGCTCCCGATGGTTTGGTATCATTTACACTAACACATGGAACCCTACCCTTAAAATAATAGAATGCAATCAAATTGGGAACACTGTACTTGACGCCGTAGTGACTAAGCTTAAGAACTAATGATTAGTGCTCAACACAATCAAATGCTTTAGACAGATCGCAAAAACACCTATAGCATTCTGTAATGCCTCCCAGGCCTCAAATATGACTTTAAGAAGCTTAGGACCTTCATCAGTTGTACTACGAACTTTAGTGAAATCGTATTGATCATGGTGAAGTAATTCATTTCTAATGATATGTGCAAACATTTGCTTTAGTAAAATGTTTTCAAAAACTTTACCAAGTGTTGGTTGAATAGAAATTGGTCTGTAATTATTACAATCTGATTTATATCCGGATTTAAAGAGCGGAATGACTTTGCTATATTTCATTAGATTCGGAAAAGTACCTAAATCAACACACTTATTAAAGATCTATACATATAGCTGACGTTTCAGATATCATGGGGAGTCAGTGATCATTTAGATTAAAACATCTGAACAAATCAAGTGGCCTAGCAGCCCTAGGGGTAGGTGGTAAAATATGTATATTGAAGTCCCCCATAGTTAATTTGTTTTTTGACACATAAAATTTTGTTTTTTGCGGATAATACTCGTAGAGTCTACTCACCCTGCGATGCTCTGTTTCGGCGCAAAACTCGTGTTGGTGACGGTATGTATGTTGGTATATTCTTTTATTTATCATAAATGCACGTCATCTTTTGTGGGAGAGAGGGGCATGTATAGAAGTATATACCATCATACATTGTGCTTGCGGATTGTTGCAAAGTAAATTAATACTCATTTAATAACA
>DWPT01001543.1:0-18395 GCA_018251895.1 Agathymus mariae mariae
TGATGTCCATGGGCGACGATGACCACTTACCATCAGGTGGCTCGTCTGCTCGTTTGTCGGCTATATATATATATATAGACATACATACATAATAATATATAATATATTGCATTAAATATGTCAAAAGTGTTACCTAATACTGTAATTTTAACAACATCTATTTTTTTTTTCATTTAGATAAAAGGAATACAGCCAAATTTTTATCTAGCCAAATTCATAATAACGTCGGTGAGTGCACTTAATTATTACGGATATTTGTTGCAATAAAAAGCTTTCTTAATGCGTTTCGAAACATATTAAATAATTTGCTTCCTCGTAATCATGGTCACCGCAATTATTACAGGTATTGACCAAAAACAAAAATTAAGTCACATACCTCGAAGACGCAATGATATGAAAGAAATATTGAAGGAATCAGGTGTGGAAGATACTAAAATTGCAAGCAACCAAGTGAGCGCCAACTCTACAGAGCATCAAAACGTTCAAAGAGTACAACTTTTGAATATTGACACAGGCAAGCGGATAAGAAATTTTATTTCTATCGTGAAAATTTATTATCTTTATATATAATTGACACATATAACAATTAAAAAGTTAGTCGTTGTGCTGTCCTGAAAGCCCCTTGTTTTAAACGCCAACTTTATGGTCACGTGGGCATAGTGAAACAGTAGCCGTCAAAGTGTTAGTTCACTTTTGTTCATATGAACATTTCAGGCAAGCATTTAGTAATATACTATTTGGCAACAATATAATAAAACTTTTTGTTAAGGAATCTTCCCTGAGCTTTCGATCGGGTGTCCCTTCAATCTTCAATGAATCGGTCCATTTTGAAACAACCAAACTGATTCCTGATACTGATCACCTGTAATAGTGTCGTAAAACGGCTGAAATTTCAAATTTAGATATAACATAATTGTCACAGTACCGTTACCAGCCTGCTTTTGAACATAATGTAGTTTTGCGCCATCCAACGTCAATCAATCTGCAAAATGTGCTTAAAACTTATACAATATTTGATTCGATTATTGTCGCAGATTAATATTTGACCTTCACCTTTCCTTCCTTAACAAGAGGCGACCTTATAAATAGTTATTTATCGACATTAAAATCATAAAAAAAATTCACGCGAAAATGTTTTCGACACGAGTCCGTTTTTCAGTTTACCTCACATAAGATGCTGAGAGGAATTTAAAATAAAAAAATTATATTGTCACTTCTAACAATTCGTGTTTTCAAATTTTTAACACAAACTATAACTGGTCGAAATACATTAAAACTATTGTTTGCAAAACATTCTGCGTAGGTCTAATGGTGGTGACATCAAATATCTACATTCGAAATCTCAACTATATGTATATGAATTTTTTACTCGCTTTAAGCGATTGATTTTTTCTATAAATTTAAGTATTTTTAAAAGACTAAATCAGATTTAAAATATTCCGATCTGTTGCAGAGTTTTATATCGATCACCAACCGGAGTCACCATCAAAAGCAAAGCCAATACCGACGTATGCACAAATTTATAGGCACAACTATATTACAGGTATTGTGCCGTATCTTCACTATTTCTTTTCATTCATTTACGAGCTTTCGTAGTGACATGTTTTTTTTTTTTTTTTCCAATCCTATTGTAAACAGCTGAATATATTTAGATATTGTTCCGGAGCAACTTGCGTCGAGCTGTTTATTTAATTGTTTAAAGAGTCGTTGCTGTCAGCAGTTTTACATAAAAATGTTCAATTTTGGTTTTCACATCAAACGATATGTTATTTGAATAGATTTGTAATACTAATTGAAAATGATTACAAAATACTTAATATTTTTTGGTAACAAACTCGACTGTAGCTTTCTTATGAATTAATACTGATTGTTTTGTCATTGCTTCATCATAATATCGTCCGCGTCGAGCATCATATACTGCAAGTGGTAATGGCAAGACAAAAATTCAAAATCATTTAATCATATAGGTATTCTTTAAATATACTTATGCACGTCAATTTTTGCTTCTACTACCGTTTCGGAAAGGTGTATACCGTACTTTAACATCGAGGAGAAGAAACGGCGAAAGAAACTCCTCAACACATCTTTTAAACAACATAGTAATAACAAAAGTTTAAACCTGTGCGGAACTGGTTTCGATACTATTATTTCCAGGCGTCCCTGTCATTAATATATTGTCTGCTAATATATTGTAAGCTATGTTTTAATTTGTCACTTAAAACTTCCAACGGGCAACTCACGTATCAACTTAAAAATCTTATTGTAAAAACGAATTCCAAGCCCCATAAAAGAACGCTGCACCTTTCTAAGACGATATGAAGACGTAGCCAAATTATGCCTATTTCTTGTGATGTGTGTGTATCACTATTCTGCTTATAGATATATTGACTGGCTACTGTGATTACAACTATTTTTTAAAAAATTTCTCTCAATGACTCACGTAACTTCAGTCTGTATATAGCTCTGATAGCTCTTTTCTGTAATACAAATATTGAACCAATGTCCGCTGATTTACGCTGCATTAGGATACCGTAAGACATAAGGCTATGAAAACAGACAAAATAAACAAGTCTAGCTGTCTCTACGTCAGTAATCAGTCTTATCTTCCTAATAGCGTAAACATTTGAGTTATAATATCTGGTGTTTTGGCAAATTGATAATTAAAATCGTAACAATCATTATAGTATCTTTAGAAACTAACATTTTCAGTCAATACATACACGAATTCTACCAGTTTCACTCCTACTATTTTGTAGGCGAGATTACCGAATTGGCATATATTCCAGATGCAGGGAAACTTAAGTCGCTTGTTGTCAATAGACTTGATTTTTCTATTAGTCCTAACGGGCTAAATGTATTTTCAATCACTACTGCTTTATAGATTGGGTTTTGGAAGCGGTGAGTGAATCAATAGATATGTCTAACGATTCCCTATATTCTGTGCCGAGAATTATCGAAATTACAGAAGATAATAACGATCTTCGTACTCCTCAAAACCATATAATTATTGGTAAGTTCATTTATCATCATTAATTGTTATTGTGTGTTACATGTATGTATGTCTACTTTAAAATATAACCATTTTATGCCCACACAAGGTGATTATTTTTAACCCTTTCATAGATTTTTATCATAATATATTTCTATCAATTTTAACGCAACCCTCATAAATTATTCTTACAAAGACTGCCTTTTTGTCTATCTCTGGGAGTCTTTTTACCTCTTTCTATATTCCACTGTTTTGTTTCTAGATATAAATTATTTACTACATGATATATTTCAATCAGCTTCACATGCAAAAGTACTTAGAGAACAAAAACATAAAACGTTATTAAGATCTTGACGAAATTAAGTAATAAAATGTTTATTTCAGATTCGACACAGACTGGGGAAATCGCATCTAATAGATTAGAAAGGTCTATGTTGCCTAATAATAGACCTCGAGGGGCTTTTAAAACCACAAACGAAAATGTAAGCGATTGGCTCACATCCGAATTCGAACAATCAACCAGAGATAATGAATCTGGTAATTCAATTCTTATACTTATTTTTTTGTTACATCTGGTAAATTTGACTCTATAGTCAAACAATAATTAAGTTGTATAGCTACACTCCCAGGCCACTCCAGGAGTCCCGCCTGAGGATAATCCCTTGACCTTTTTAAATACTTCTTTGACTTCCAAATCAGTCAAGGATAAGTAACCCAAGTATGCCAGATTTTTTAACAGTAACAGGCATACATTAAAATCGTTACCATGTCGACGGAATTAAGTAGATTTTGGTAAAGCTGTATATATTAATAAGTAAAATATTTGTTTAGTAAGTATACCATAAAAGTGTTGCCGTATAAAGATATGTTTGTAATAGGTTATAGATCAATGAGTCCTCCAAGTAAAGTGACGTGTAGCATAAAATCAAAACAATGTAAAAGTTCAAAATCAAGAACATTTGAAAATACCATGGCAAATATAAAGAAATCCAATTCTTCAATGGCGCCGTCTGAACAAAACAGAACTAAAGGTATTTTCAATTCATTATGTTATTGAAATTCCAAAATAGTACAAACATAGTAAGCGTTTGTGTTCTTAGAAGATTTCGAGCAAAAATCAACTGCAAACATTGTACTGTCCACTCTTTCTTCGGAGTCCGATGTGGTAATTATTTAATAAGTTCATTGGGTTTATTTATGGGTTTTACTGTTGGTGTTGCGGAAAAACATTGGTGGCGGCGATGATATTTACCATCGTATGGCCCGTTGGAAAGCTCGATGCTCGTTTGCCAGCCGTAGAAAAAATTAACTATATGTACATATATTAAGTCGTCCACTACTAGTTTGAAATCACTATAACCTGTATCAAAAAAGTTTTTATGAGAATTTGAAATTAATGAAATCGAAAGACGAACTTAGAATTAATCAAAATTTTGAACGATTTTTTGACGCAAATCTTGAAAATTCAAAATCTCTCTTTACTGATTTCCGATATGATTATATTATATGATTTATATTAATAACCGACAAACCAGCAAAAGAGCCACCTGATGATTAGTGGTCATCGTCTCTCATGGACATCAGGAAAACCAAAGGTATCACTGATGCATTGTCGATCAGGAAATAGCAAGTAAAAAAGTATGGGCTCTCAAGCCAAAAAATATGGTTCATGATTGGTGTTAAAATATTGAACAATTAAAATTTATTTAAAACAATTGTTACAATGTGAAATTGATAAGGGTATTATTAACCAAATAATTTAATTGCTTAAAGTTTATTTGAAGTTATGAATTTATAATTAAAGTTATAGCAAGCCAATTGTAAAGCATTATTATTAATGGAATTCCTTTGATGAGATCCCGGTGTTTATCTCATTAGATGGCGTTGGAATTGGAATCACTTTTGATGGAGGTTGTTTATGTCGTAATTCATTTCGCAGGCAACATATTGATCGAACGTGAAACAGTTGTTGTTACGAAGAATGGACCAGAATGTCATACGCCCCAAAACGTATTTCAAGCTAGACCAAAAATTGATACAGATTTTAAAAATATTCAGATCAATACAGGTATTTCGGTCAAATTTTTCTGTTTATATTGCAGGTTTTTAAAATTTTTATTTTACCCGATCTTTCAATGGAGAGAAAAAACACATTTTTCGTCATTTTTACGTTAATTATGTATAGGTAATTAAAAACGAATATGCGCATGTACTAACAACTTACCGACTTTTAGTTATAATGTCAAGCCTTCTATGCTCAACTTTATATCTAGGTGTAGATTTAAAATTTGTGATCCTCCACGTCCAGGATTGTAATTAGGGGTGAGTTTTAAATACAGTTATTGAATTGCTTTTCTTTAAAGATCTACGCAAAAATATCAAATTTCCGTCGACACCTAATCCAGTTCGGCGCCGAGAGAATCCGAATAGTATTCCCGTTCCTTCGTATGTGGAATGTCCCTCAGAGGTCATACAAAAAACTACTAATTTCGAGGGTATGTACTATTTTTATTTATGAAATTTAAAAAGTCCTATAGTTAATAATTCGCATGCTTAGTATTTTTTGTTTTTATATATTTTAAACTCCTATAAATGAAAATATTTTATTTTCATATATGGATTCACGTTGAAATTAAAAAAAATTATATGCAAACATTTACCAGACCATATAAACATCCAAATACATACATATTGTTTGAGGAATATACTATTTTTAATAACAAGATTATAAGCTGATATCGTGAAGAATGTACAATGCTAATTCCGTTGTTGTAATACACGTAGGCCTAACATGCTTGCGACTAGAAGACTTATCCTGCGATCTTATGTAATTTAAGAGCATACAAAGATGGAGATACTGTTAAACACGACATCTATAATTTCCTATGGAAGGGACATACATCATTCTTCGCGATAAATCTTGTGACAAGTATGATAGGCCCGCTGGATTTTGGTATTCCTTACGTTACACGTTACATACACGTATATTAATTAAGTCAAAATTTATATTGTGAAAAAATTATAGAACGAACTGCCTTAGAAAATACAAGAATGTTGCAAGGCATCACTAAAACCATGTAGATATTCAATATATGTAATTCTTTAATTTTTTTTTATTAAAACATAGTTATAGCTCACTAGATCTTGTATTCTGAAAAGTCTTGTAATCTTCTTAACTACGTATAATGTATTTTATCACTAGTATATTTACGAACTCTGAGTCCTTAAGGAATAATTACTATGTCTAGATTATTGTACTGAGCAATACAATGGTTCCACATGTCTTATTAGTACTACTGTTCAAATGTTCAACCAAATTAATATGTCAAGGTATCGCCATATTGAGAAGTGTGGCAGATACAGAAGTAGATACTTGCGAGGATATGAGCCAATGCACCTTGGAGCAGATGGATGATCATACTGCGCTGGAAGATAGTGATCACCTTAGAGATGAGTGGTCTCAACAAGAGACCAGCTCGCAAGCTAGCACCACGCTGCTGAACCTATCAAAAACGTCTGATGCAATGACGAACAGCACGTGGTATAGCCGCTTCGATGAGCATAGAGATGGAATACACGATGAGTCTAACAAGAAATGGTCAGGTAATAAGCTGATACCTCTTTACAGTTACTTGAATCCTACAAAATATTCGCTAATTACAGGTTAATATATCTAACTCAGTAAGCGTGATAATAATGAATACCTATTTGTAATTTTCGTTAGCGATTTAGCTGGTGTATTTTGCATATTTATATGTTGTTACATCTTTACATATCCCTCTCGGATATATAAATTTTATTTATTACGCACCCATCTCAGGATATTTTCTGCCTTGAGATTAAATTAATAACTTTTTTTACCTAATAGGCAACTATTAGCATTAAGTCCGCCTTTGTTACTATACTTCTATGGTTCAGAAAGAAATAAATAAATAAAACTATTACCAAATAATAATAAAATAAATAATACTATACTAACTCACAACCACACATTAGCTTGTCCCGTGTTTTATAATATGCGTTTTCTTCGTTTGCGCAGCACCTAAATCTGTCTGTCATATATGTCTACCACGACTGGAAATCAAACCCACGGCTCTTTGTTTTTATAAACGACATACCATTTGAAAAGCCTACGTAATATGCAAAGTATTTTAATTTTTTAAACTATCAAGTTAATTTTTTTAAAATTACATCTGATGACCTATTCACATTAAATTTAGTCTTAACTTATTACTCTGAATTATTATTTAAAAACACAATTGAATATTCATAAATGACACAAGTTCCATATTTTGTAGACAATTACAACTACCACGATTACTACCATCATTATTGTTGGAGAAAGGAAGTCAATAGAAAAATTGATAATTTAAATCTAAAGGAGCACAATGGACGGTGTGTGAAATGCCAGAAATGCAGAAGAAAATCGAAGAGTGCGTTTACTCTTTGTTATTATTGTTATTATTATTATTGTTATTGTTGATGTTAGATTTACTTACCTTATAGTAAAATAGTCATAAGTTCACTTAAAGAAAAGCTTCTTTCAAAGCAAGGTTTTAGTGACCAGTTCGGTAAATGAAAATTATTCGACCCCTGTAATAAATTGATTATAACTATACATATAATAATTGATATTGACTGCATAACGTAACTTTGGAAGCAGAAAATCGCTATTATAACGTTGCCACAATCCAACCCATCGCAATCCGGACTGAAATATTCGGCGCTATCTGAATAAAAATTAAGGCATACGTTAAGCGGAGTTTTCCTATTACAAAACTTTTATTCCCTTTTCAATAAATTGTTCGTTAGTTTTTGTCTGTTTTGTTTATTGTCTTTGACACTTTGTCACTCGTTTGCCCACCGACCACGCTTTCCATTGGTAACTTTTTCCATCATTTACACCCGACACAAGCGATTGGACTATTGAATATTTATGGATTGGAAATCGTTACACGTAGAACACATTTACTTAGAATTTAAAGAAGTAAGTAACATAGTGAATAATACCTTCCTATTAAACCACAGACTAATAAGCATAATCTTTTATAATCGAAATAATAAAAGGAAATCGTTCTCTTTTAATACGAAACCTTGAAAAGTGTAATAATAACATTATTTTCAATATCAATTGTTACGAATATATTCAAAGTGCAACGATGATTATGATCATTTGATTATGTTTAGTTGAAAGTATTACTACTCTGTTACTTGCGTGTAAAAACATACATAATACACATTTAGCGTCATATCATACTTCAAAGCGTACGAGAATTAGCTAATAGTGATAACTTTTACGTAATTCGGTCGATTACTGTCAACTGACTAATACTCTTCTATTCATTCAATGAGCAAAAAGAGTTTGTTTTCAGTGTCGCAACCATTTGAGATCTTGCGAAAACGAATCTCCATAGGTCGTATTTGTCGACCCCGATGGAAAGGTGTTTGGAAAAGAACCGCAGAACGGTGGTCGAATTGGACGAAAGCGCCAAGCAAATTTAGGAAAAGTAAGTTATTATATTGTTACACACCTCGTTGATTGCATTCTGTGTAAAACAATTTTAAAGACCACAAACGATTTATAATAAAAGGTCCTTAATATTTTGATCACCTTTGATAACTCGTATTTACTTTAGAAGATGTAATTAAAGACAGTTAACCCAAGCTCCAGGTTGTGTGATACGTGATCATTTCTGCTAACCGTCTTTCAATTATGAGATCGTTAAACAATATATTTTTATAAAAGATATAAAAACATAAAAGATATAAAAAGATATACTTTAAAAATGTTAGTCTTAGGCAGTTTGGCAGGCAATAAGGACTTTTTCAAAAAAACGGTGTAAGGGACTCCACCCATCCTTGAGTTGGAGTGTAAGGGGTTCCAACCGTTGTTCGATCCAAGTCAAACCTCTCGGTGAACCTTGCTGAACAACGGACGACGTTATGGCGAACAGTCCCTCCCATTCCAGGTCACGTTGGTAATTCATATAACGTTACGAATATACATAGGTGGCGCTGATCACTTACAATCAGGTTGCCCATCAGTACCAACGTTTTCTACCGACTTTAAAGTGACCACACGACGAGCAAAGAGGCGCCGCAACAAAATGGCATATTATAGACGGTCAGTTGGCGCAATATAGTCAGCTGGCCAGTGTATTTATGTCATCAGTACTATTATTAATAAACATGAAAAATTTGAGGACCCTATTATATGACTAATGTTTTGTTCGGGTCACGATTGTTTGTGATGTTATATTTGTGTGTGTCGACGCCTCCTAGTTTGCGGGGGTGAACTTCCGTTTATTTTTTATATTATGTATTTACCAACTTGTACCTTGCTGTTTGCAGTGCGTGCTATGCATTATCTTCGCTCGATAAATTGGGACAACGCTAACGTACAAACTACAATATTTGTTTATAGAGAAATGGGTAATTGATATATCAATATTTTTATTGTTAATTTAATCAGTAGGTAGGCTAATAACTTGAATATATGACAACAACAAAATCATCTTTATTGTTCACCAAAAAGTAGTATACAGAAAGTTTAGATACAACATTTTATGTACAACAGGCGGCCTTATGGCTTAATTAAGATTCTTTTAGAGACAATAGTTCCGTTAGATTTTAGTTCTGCAAGTGTTATCAATATTTATCAGTTGATACCTTATAATTTTCATAGGAACTCAATCTTAGGGGTCAGTGGTGCATTGGTAACAAAGTTTTAGTTATAAATATTTTTATTTGTAAAAGTCAACATTGTATAAGCATTAACAATGTCCATAATGATTGATTGATGACGTCCTCATCACTACCATAATTGTCGAATTGCTAGACTTGGGTCTCCTCTCACAATGAGGGTGGTCAACGCTGCCCAATTCCAGGTTGGCATACTTCACTCGCCTTTGGGAATATTATGGAGAACTCTCAGGTGCCCACTTGTGGTTTCTTCACAATGTTTTTCTTTGCCGAAGCAAGTGATAATGAATTTCTAATACACACATCATTGAGAAAATAAAGTCATTTGATCCTGTGCATCCTTTCACTGCTTTTTAGACGTAAATTATGTAATAATACATGAGTAGTGGCATTTAAAGCATTCGCTTTGAATATTGCAATTTGTAGGTTAGGTTAGGTTACAATATGTAATCTGAGTGACTTAAAACTTAGAAACACTGATGACAGTCTATATTTTAATAATATATACTAGTAACAGTCTATATTTTATAACGCACATCACACGACAGATATGACACAGTGCTGCGACCGGCTGGACCCCGTCTATTCATCTACGAAATGACGTAAGCCAGAGTAGTTTCCCGCGTATTTCGTCGGGCTATTTCCTCTCGCACGGCCATGACATGTTTTTACTTTTTACCCTTAGGCACGGACGCGGTGGCGAAGGAACAGAAATCTGCCGAAATTACCGCCTCCCTCAAGTTTAAATCGCGGTCGTCACTGTGTAATAAAATCGAAGCAGGTCTGACCCACAACATTTTTTTTTTTATCCTTTTTAATGTGTTGGTCACATTGCCTGAATTTATTTTCCGTTCCTCAGCACTGTGTAGTCTGTATCTGTTATTATTTTTAAAATTAATAGTACAAGGTATTCATTACTGTAACACATTTTGGATATTCATGCATGAATATTTTCAGCTTATGATTATGAATTTTATTTTATCATAGAAAAAAATCGAATCCAACGCCTGATGGTTTACACGTAATATGAAAGAAATGAGGTAACATAAAATTTTATTTTTTATTATTCTACATAAGTAAGTTTCCTACTTTTATTGATAAGGCATACATCCATTGAGTGTAGGGATGAATTATCCTTTGATATTATGACTACAATGAGATCATATATCATCTAAAGTTCATTGGTTCCTATTGTTATGAAGTACACGTACGGCGTAATAGAACCGAACCCTACTTAGCAAATTGTATAGTTGTCCTTTGTAAAGAATTGTAATGCTTCCAAGTATGTACAATTGCCAAAAGAATAAGATGCATCAATAAAGCAAAATTTCTCATATAAAATAATATGAAAGAATAATTTTGTAGTGCGTTTACTTCACTGTTCTCGGTAAAACTCGTTATTCTTTATGTTGGGACTCGCAATTTTTTTTTTGTATAATGATGAGTAAACGAGCAGACATGTCACCTAATGATCGTTATCGCCCATAGACATTGACGACATGAGGGACGTTACAAGTTCAATGCTGACCTGGAAACGAACCAGTTTTTTGAAGGACACCATATTGCTTCTAGAAGGTCACCATGTTGTAGAATTTGGGAAATACTGCTGGTGGTAATTAATTCCACAATTAGTACACATGTGACAGGAAGTGTCATGTAAAATGTACACGAGCGCCGCGTATCGATATATTGTTTGTGGAATTGCGTCGTGTTGAACGGTGAAGGAAACTTGCCGCCGGAAGTAAATGAAACAGTTTTTCAGAACATTCCCTATTATACAGACCGTAGACTACGCATAGAGAGGTCACGTTTATTTGCAGCCCGAGCGAATCTAAGCTGTCCATGAGCTTGTTGTAACGTCGACATGGCGAATTGCCAGTCTTTGAATCCGATCAAAACGGTCCACTTAGGTAGTTGATGATCCAACCCAGAGACGTGAGTAGTAGTCGCGGTGTAGTCGGACTTGTGTGTTAAAGAGTAACAACCAGTGTTGTGACGTGAAGTATTACGTTGCTCTAAGCACACCCAATTGCTTTGGGATGCATTGTAATTGTCCTCCACGTGGTCCCAAAACTGGATTTCTTTTGAAATGTCGACCTTGAAATGTAGATGTTCGTGCCCTATGCCACTCCGTATCGAAGGCTTTAACGACGGCGCAAGGCTTACGGCTAGTGTCTGTCCCTTACTCACTAAAGCTTTAACTCAACGACGGGTGACGTATATTAAAAGATCCCCAGCAGATCTTCCCCTCAGAAATCATGTTGCCTATCGTTTATTAGCCGCATTTACCGGATAATATAACATTTTTATAAAAAATGTACATGTTTCGTGGATATTATCCTCATTCCTTAACCCACAGTAGGATATGACAATTATAATTTATACTACTCTATAAATCTGTACTATCCGTCTTTAAGTTGAATTTTTTGTGACTAACATGACCATTTTGAAAATTTTTATCTGTCTCTTTATATGTCCTGTTATACCATAGGAACGGTTTGATTGATTTAAATCAAACTTTATATGTAGTGAGAACACGACATTGCGCAGATGATAGCATATATAAAATATCAGTATATGTTGTTTATAATTGATTGTTCAGCCCGAATGACGTCAGAGAGGACGGCTACTAATAATATAAATCTCTAACAATCCTACCGTGTGTACCTGTAATATCCATTTCTCATGCTTTTTGAGAGATATTCATGAAATAGCGGCACAATTAGAGCATCCTTTGCTTCTTTTGCCATGATGTCTACGTTAATTGACGGCAAAGTTTTATCATTTTGATTCTTATTGATACAATATTAATAAATCTTCACCAGCCAAAGTATACGACACTCGTAGCATTTCTTGTACTTAATTCACAATGAACAATTGTTTGGGGACTGTACTAATACATACACACATGTTGCATCCATAGTAAAATTTTTATAAAGTGTTTTAGATACAGTGTCAAAGTACCATTTTGAAAGCGGATTCGCAATCGGATTATTTATCGTTAACCATGTGAGCCGGTGGTGGCGGTCATACATATATCAACATGTGATCTATCTGCTCATTCGTTCGGTAATAAAAAAAGAACAACGAAAAATACGCACGGATTTATCAGCATGCGACGCGTAATTACGTTTATAATTTTTGAGATTGACAATCGATGACTCCTTACACAAATTAACCCGCTGAATTACACGATGTCATTTACCGTAGGGTTGGCGCTAAACTAAGTTAGGTATGTTTCACGAAACGAGCCGACGTCGGGTTGTTAGTTTCATTAGTGTAATAGGTTCATTACACTCATGTATTTACATCAGAAGGATCGGAAGGTTCGCAGTTAATTAATTTCCTTAGATTCATAATTGCCTATTGTCTAAAATATGTCTCGAGTATAAATTTTAAACGCATGTGATGCTACGTTATTATGATTAAATTGAATACAACATTCACGTAATCTAGCGTTAGGCGCATCGCTGTCAGGTATAAACTTGTATCCTGCGGTCATTCATTGTCACCAATTACATTGACGACCGATGTTTATTGATTCAAACTCTACCATAATTTAAATGTCATGTGTTTTATAAATGCATTTCTTCAAGACTAGCAAACTGCCCTCGCTTCGCTTCAGGAAAACTACGCCTTACATTATTTTATATTAATTGCAATGAAACAAACTTTAAGTATAAAGTGACGTTTACTGCAATATATTAGCGAAAACCAAAACAAAATCGGTTAAGTTTCTGAGATTAGCGCAAACAAACGCACAGTCAAACAGACAAAAATTCTAACAACTATTGTTTTGGGTTTTATTGCGTTAGTAAAGCCTGTAATAATGTTTTATCTCATATATCGTTCGTGTACAGAAAGCGATCAGATAGAATTTTATTATTAGTATAAATATGGACTCTACTACTGCAAGGTGCACTTACAATAAAGTAAAGTAACTCTTCGGCATATAAAACATATTAATAAAATTAAACGAAACGAAAAAAAAATTTTGATTCAAAGTTGGTTCTTAGAATCAATATTTTTTATTGTGTTTATGACTACATACACTACATCACACCATTAGGAAAATGTACGTGTAAATAAGCACGTTGCATGGTATTCAATTCATCAATTCAAAAACATTAACAGCAGAATTGATTTTGACCAAAATATACCTTGGAAAAAAAGTTTTTAAGTGTTTCTATGTTACCAAATGTTTATATATATTATTGGACATCAACTTGTGTTATCTAGCCTATGAGTGTGATGATAAAGATTATTTGTTAGTTGTTTCTTCCACATTGTCATCAATAAGGGTGTTTTGTTTAGAGTATGATGTTTAGTTATATCAAAAATGTTTTTTTTACAATAGGTAATAAATTATTCTTACAAATATAAGTCCAACGATAGGCCATAGTTTTGGTTTTTGTACCATTATGTACTACTTTGATGTTAGCGGAGTACAAACATCTTTTTCATTACGGCATTTTTCTGTAAGAATAGTTAGATATTTAAATCTTTTTTCGCTTCATCTATTCATTCTCGTAAATCTTCGTACGGAACGAAACTGATTTATAGACACTACGATAATTCATTTGCTTTATTAGTGTACAAATAAGAGTGTGGAAATTATTATTACCTGATATTGTGTGTCAATATTCAACACCCTCCATATTATTGTTGAAATATTAATATTCCAAATAATGACATCGAAGATCGGTGTAATTTAACAAAATGTGTTTTTTCTCTCACGGGTTTTGAGTAAGAGATTAGGTATAATATCTATATAGATATGATGAAAAATTGATGGAGCACCTGTAGAAATTTAGACGGCATTATGGCTTTTAAAATATTACATATTTCGTTTTATTTTAGCATGATTTGGATGTTTTAGGTCAATCGGGAACGTCATTCAAAAGCAACAAATCGCACATCAATCATCCTAACGTTGGACCATCAATGTATCCATTTTTGTGTGGTATGGTATTTTTATTTATAATTATTGGCTGAATACAATATGAATATGTATTTTTATGTGTAAGATCTGCAAATTAGAACAACTAAACTACATGCTAACTATTCCTTTAGTACTTGATACTTCTTAAATAGCACAATAAATAAATAAAATAATCACTGCTCAGTAGGCAGCCACGACGTCTTCGACGCCCGCTATTGTAATAATATACAAGCGCGCCTTGTCATGTCTGTCCTCACTATTGTTTGGTGGGGACTACGACATTTTTCGGTCAATGTGCCCATTGCTTATCGGTCGTGATCTAGTTTTACATAAGTCGATAGAGGGGAGGGCCCTACGACATTGTCGTAGAAGTGAATGCTAACAATCCCTCAAAGATTTTGGTTGAAGTATAGGAAGGTCTATTAATGTGTGGGTTCACTGGTTTCTTGTGCAAAGCGTTTATGTTGTCTCTAAGGGTCTATAAACGATGATGACGTGGTCATTGTTAGCTGTTAGATCGCCCGTCCGTGACATTAGCCGGCTACAAACGTAAATATAGTTCTTGTTATGTTGAATGATTGTCTGCATTGATTATTTTTGTATAATGATGATGATAAAAATGGATAAATACGAGGAAACGGCGAATAAATTAGTAAATTCTTTTCACAAAATAAATGTAATTCTCTTCATTTCTAACGGTCTGTAATATTTTTGTTTCCTACTAACATACTAAAAATGCATATGTATTGTCTTATTAATATTTAAATAAATAAATTTTCGTCACAAATAAAACTACAACTTCTACTGGTAATGCAAATTTACACTAATAGTTTGAATATTGTCATTAAAATGTTGCTTCGTGAATATATTGGTATTTTTTAATTCCAGGAACGAATTCATCGATCATAAGGAAATGTATAAACAGAAAAAAGTATGGCAACACATCACAAGATAAAATGAATGATTTCAATTTGAAGAACGTGACTGAGAGAAAAGATGCGGTAGCTGATGCAGGTAAATATATTAATGGAATTAAAAAATACAAAAACACATGTAGTGCAGGTAAAATATACAGGACAGAAACCAGTGTCGCCAAACTAACAAACAAATAATATTGAAGTAGTTTCATTAACGTTTTGTTAGAAACTCGGACAATTAGGATAAACGGTGCTAATTGCACACTAGAACTAAATATTATAGACATTTAGTATGAGAATTGTTACAGAGCCTCAGTCATTGCACAAATCAACAAGTTTAATCGCTTGTGTGAATAATAGCACTGAAACGGGAACTGGTGAGTTGAATCTTTAAATATTATATTTGTAATTAAGTCATACTTCGATTCTTTGTACATATACCGTAAAAAAATAGGAGATGACAAGCTTTATGTGACGATTTAAGAAAAAAATTGTCTTTAACAATGCAATTTGCTAAACAAAATTATTCCTGGTTATATTGTTTTCTTGTCAGCCGGAAGATACATCGTTTATCATGAACACGTATGCAAGTTTAGATCGAATAAAACTGCAATTTTCATAGAGGAGAATGTAGTTTTGACATAGTTTTATTTCTTTGAGTGACAAGAATAAGTTTTGTGTAACCCAGAAATGCTATTGTTTGTTCCCAAATCGAGGCTTGCATACAAACTATTTAAAATTGGCTCGGCTCCAACAGATACCGCCGGCTCGGAGTGCCTCATTCGGTTTTATATACTTCAGGTTTCAATGTCTCCTGACAATTCAGTTTCAGTTATCAATGTGGCATTTTATTATTATTCTGTTTCACTATTGCGTAATAGAGAATGTTTCGTGAATTCTTCTTGATTCTTTAATATTTTGCCATCTTCGAAATTACCCTTACGCTTGTTGTAATACAGGATTTGTGGCCTTTATGATTTTTGCGTTTTTATTATTGCTTATTGGCACGAATTGTTCTTCTTACTTAAATTTTTCGTCATCTCAATTATCGATCATTGTAATAGGGGTTCGTGGATGTTGAAGTTAAATTTTTTTAGATAATAAAATATATTTTATAGATATCCTGCATCATTTGATATAGGATGTTCCAAACGTACTTCACTTTGTATAAATGTTAGTCAGTTACACTTAAAATTGGTTGTTTCATCTTAGTCCCTGTGACACAATGTCTACTTATTAAAGCTATAGCTGATATGAATCGGCAACAAAAGCATTTCGCCTTAACTTTTTACCATTGTACGAGTAAATGTAATTTTTTTTGTTTGTTTAGTTTTAACAAGTAAATAAAAAATCGATTTATAAAATTTATTTTAGAAACAGATGCTCCGTCTCTGATGGAGAACAAAGTGACAAATACAATGTTCTACCCAAACCCGGCTACAACAAATCCCGTGAAAACTGCTGCACAAGTCGTATTCCAAGAACCGGTAACATGTAACAACACGGGTAATAATTTTACTATAACACTAATAGTACATAGTGAAAAAAATTCCAAACCTTGTAATTCTTTTTTACTTCATAAATATACGGATACATCTGCATACGTCCTTAGACTATAATCAGCTGTAAAAATATATGTTTTATTTGAAGTTGGCTTCTACGAAATATATTTCCAATGTTTTGCTATATGACAGCGTTTCAGTAAATCCCTGGCATAAGTAGTTCTAGTAGACGGAGCAAAAAGCAACTCCCAAGGACTAAATATATTTTTAATTTATGCGCGTATTTTTTATTTCACATACTCAATACTAAAAGCAGTAATGTCTTAAACTAAAAACCGTGTTTCAATAATTGTATCGTCTGAAGAAATTTTACTATAAATTGACTTATGAATTAACCACAATGTTTAAATTTACATCAAAAATCCTGTTTTTAGAAACTGATGCTCTATTGTTGGAGAGTATAATGACACGTCTAGTGAAACCTGGAGCACAAGATATCCTCACTCAAAGAACAATGTCGTTTAATAATGCAGGTATGCAAAATTCTCATAACGTGAGAGTAATACCATAAATTAACGAACTTATTATACCGTCAGCAAACAGACGTCTACATAGGACAGTCAAGCGAAGTGAAGCAATTTCATAGAATTAACCAGCTCTCACTTGTGTTTTTATTATTTACTAGCCAAGTTCGTCAAGTAGATGTTAATCCAACGGAATATTTCATTGAACAGAACATTATCAGATAACATCAGTTATTATTTCAAACTTATTGTGATTAGACCTACTGTCATAATATTGTAAATCTAAATTTCCGTACCTTGACGATTGCTTACAATTGAAAAAGCACTTCACCACTT
The DNA here is from genome assembly GCA_018251895.1 of Agathymus mariae mariae. NCBI lineage: Eukaryota > Metazoa > Arthropoda > Insecta > Lepidoptera > Hesperiidae > Agathymus > Agathymus mariae. Next base: position 17,913 of record DWPT01001543.1, read on the forward strand.
CACATTATACAATGCCGTAAACAATCTTTTTAATAGCCTCCATTGGATGTGTTCCAGCTACAAGAATAAAACTTTAACTAAACCCGAAATAACTTCTATAGAAATTCTGTCTCTTCCAGACAGTGCCAAATTTGGATCCTATGTAACTTTTTTAAATCAAAATAATCGTAGACTTTGTGAAGGGGGCATCATTTTGCGGCTTACAAATAAATTAATTTGATTTGATTATGCATCGTTTCGGGCCAAAACACGTATGGATTATGTATTTCGTGGTACTATGCAATATACCTTTTAATCTTAATCAATATTTATGAAGTGATTACCAAATTTAAACATTTTAATTTTAAGATTATTCACATAATTGAAATGTTAGCTGATTAATATCAGCCGAGGCGTCAATCATATTACTAAACGTGATTGAGAAATCGAACGCACGATAAGCTACTGTGATCAAATTTACACAATTTACTTGACAGCTCAAGG
>DWPT01001544.1:0-18388 GCA_018251895.1 Agathymus mariae mariae
CCAGCGTATGGTATTCCCTCTGGCCTTATCGCCTGGGTAAAGAACTTTCTGAGCAAACGGTTTCTCCGAGTTGTCATCGATGGTTGTTCATCGCAATCGATGGCTACCAACGCCGGTGTTCTTCAGGGGTCCGTTCTGTCCACTACTCTATTCCTGTTACAAATCAATGAACATCTCAAGTCCAGTATCTATGGGTATGCAGATGATAGCACAGCAGTGAACAGATATCTTCCATTTGCTCGGGCCAGTAGGGACATTCTCTCACCTCCGGCAGTGTCTGAATGGGGCGATTTCAATCTTGTGAGATTCCACGCCACAAGAACCCAGATGTCTGTTCAGCGCCAAACTAACCCCGTTCATCTTAGTTCCTATTTTACAGAATATATGATTGGAATGCACTGACCGTCATCAGTTGTTGGGAGTTAAAGTTTCTTCGAACCTCAACTTTGGTCGGTTCATGGAGTCCAAGTTGGAGTTCTTCCGAAGATGCAGCGGTACTTCACACCGAATCAGCTTTTAATCCTATACAAAGCTCTGACTCGACCGCGTGTGGAGTACTGTTGTCACATTTAGGCTGGTGCTTACAAGCGCAGGGTTGCTAGCCTCTAGGTCTTCTATAGGACACATTTTGGAGTGTGCACAGGAGTTGTACGAAATAATTCTCCCAACGCCATTCCTCCATCGAACAACACGACGTATCTATCCTTAAGTAAGATCGTATCATCTGTACGGACTGCGTGGTTTGCGTCGTTATTCATTGTGCGTACTGCTAAGGACTGGAATAACTTGCCCGCATCAGGGTTCCCGCCTTCTTATAATGCGGGGAGTCTTTAAAGGAGAGAGAATAAATTTTATAAGTTAGTGCGTTCAAAATCTTGGACTTCACAACCATTTACCATCAGGTGGGATTGTGGTCAAACTTTAACTTATACAATGTGAAAAAAAGGATGAGTTAAAATATTTAAAGGTTGATTTTAAGAGGTAACCAATTAAAACGAAGCATTTACTTATTTCTTTTAAATTGGGTGTTTACTATACAGTGATTACCTAAACCAATACTGCTGTCCTGATGTGGTCTGTCAGATGACCCAATTTCGACTGAGATGACTGAAGTGAAATCTATATCATATGTTTGAACTTCAGATGCTTCTAAGGCATTAAAGATAGCCTCCTCAGTAATGAGTACAGAATTATCATTCATAGAGTTATCATTACTGTCAGCTGACATATTGCCACCTGGAAAAATATTGGTCTTAAAATATACAGTTGAGGCTGTCATGGTTATATTAAATGTGGGATGAATTATTCTTAAGTTATCACATCAAATGTAAAACATGTTGGTTATTGTATTATATTGATGACTGACCACTTACCATGTGCATTTCTAGCTTTATTCAACAAATGCCGCAAGTGCTTTCCAATTTTTGAGATAGCATCCTTAATCCTCTTTTGATTAATTTCGAGTGACCCAAGCTTCTGCGTCAAAGCAATTCTTCTATCAGGTACTACAGCCATTAAATTGAACCTGAATTTTTTTTGTCATTTAGTCAACCTTTGTTTTCCTTTTGATTCTGAGGGAATCTGTATTTCCTGTGTGGCTATATTTTTATGCATATTGCTAAAAAAGGGGCCGACAGGACCCCTAAGGTGTAGCTAACTAGGTTGGTGAAGTATCCAACTATATACTATGAATTTATCTGTTATGGAGCCCAGTGAGCTTCGACAATGGGAATCATAAGCCAAAGACTCATCAGTTGATCAACAGTATGCAGCATTTGGCTTGGGCTCAAAGATAGATAGATCGCCAAACACCTCAAACTGCTATTTGTAAAATTTCAATATTGTGTACTTAAGACATATTGATTAAATTACTTTAGGGATCTTGATCATATGCCATAATTATTTCTGGTTTTCACAGTTACATTCAATATCATTAAGCAATAAACATTATCACATAACAATATTGTAATTGATAAAGTAATATATTAAATTAATATGTTACAAAAATTGCCTAGCCTTACCAGTCAAAGAAGCAGACAGATAGCTTACCCAAACATAGTTTTACAATTTATGGATTCTAGCTTCACCAAAAGGATGGGATGAGTTTATATGTATATCTGTCAGTATGTATGTATTACCTGATATCATGCACCTGTTCACCAGTATCTCTGCCAAGTCTTTCAGCCATGACTCGTCTGAATTTGTCAGTCCAATCCTCATCAACTGCCCATGGGCCATGATCAGTTGGGTAAGGTTTCAGACCATCTAATTCAAACAAATGCCCATTGATAGGCACAAAGCTTACAAAGTGATATGCTTCACCTAAAAGTAATAATTTTTTTTTAATTAAATTATGTTTTGAATTCCGGACAAATTACTTGAGTACTTCTGCTAAGTTGGTTCCAATTCAAATATGAGCTACTTACACTTACTACTTACAAAGAGAATTTAAAACCACAATAATTATTTCAGTGTTATAGATTTAATATCTCCAAGAGGCTCTGCAGAAAACAAGAGCACAATACATTTATTATATATGACAAATTTGTGGTCACAAGTTTACCTGTAAACCTCCCAGTTGGCACACCTGCACACTTATCAGTCTTTTTCCTTGCTTGTGGAATAGCATGCGAGTTGTGAGCGCAAGCAAGCTCAGGGGTGTTTCCGATAGCCCAGCCTTTATTTTCTGGGTTCATTCCGAGAGTATGATGCTACATAAAAAGATAATTTGTTTTTATACAACACCATCACAACCTCTATGCTCGGTCATTGGTGAGCTTTGTATTAATCAATATTGGTATATAATAGATGTATAACATTAAAAATAGGAATAATACCTTTAATCTGCTTAATGTTTCTCCCAGGTGAAGATTGGGGCAATTTAACAATATGGATAGAAGAGCATGGGTGGCACAACTATTTGGCACCATTTGCTGAGCAAAGAATATATTATTAATCGTTTCTTCATCTCTTACGAAGCTCTCTATTTGTTCAACAAATTTTCGACGAGAGCGGCGTTCTTCGATCCAGCGAAATAAAAAAATAAACCCATATACAGGACTTTCTAGTGGCTTATGTAAATCGTATATTTCTTCTACTTGAACTCCTTTAACTCCGAAATCTTCCAATAGTAGAGTGAACAGCCCTGGATCGCTTTCTAACTCGAGCCATCCTTCTGTGAGACTGTTTAGTTCAACCGGCATATTTTTCATGTAGGTATGTTGTTACTAAATTCTTTGCACTATTGTTGGATTTACTATATTTGGAACGTCTAGACATGAAGACTAATTAATATGCAATTTAAGTTCATTAGATAAATTTGTGTCTTCCTAAAAATTAACTCAAAATGCCGAATTTGAAATAGTTAATTGTTATTGTGATGCGAGCAGTTATACAAAATATAGTCTTTGGATGCGAGGTACCAACCAAGGCTCCTTTATTCTTGTTAGTGACAGTGTTTAAGTTTTATATAACCAAATTTGTTTTTAGATTTACTTACCATACCGCAGAGTAATTAGAGACTAATTACCACAGAGTACCTTATATATACTGAGATAGAGTTGGAAGGAGTACTAATAATAAATTTCAGTTGTTTAATTAATCTCGATCATTTGATATTATTGAAATTAATTTCCAAAAGTCTTATTCAAAACGATATTCATTAATTTAACTTTACTGAATTTCGTTTTGGATTCTGACTTTTGGAAATTACTTTTTAATTCAAACATTTTGTACTAAAACCCGAAGTTCCGAGCTTTTTTTAAGGCACCATATAGCGTTAGATGGCGTTAGAGTCCACATTATGCAGTGTTAACTCTATTTCAGTACATATAAGGTACTCTGTGCTGTTAAGACATTGCAAATTACCATTACTCACCACAGACTAATATGGTGCTAAGTGTGTAACTTTCAGTATATACAAATGTACTTTGTATGTGTAACTTACGTTTTGCTGATGGTTTTGTTTTTGATTTTTAGAATGGATGACATTTTGATGCTACCATTATCCATTTTACTGATTTGCCAAAATCACAGCAAAATTTCCCAAATACAGGGAGAAAATATTCCAACCCCTCACAAATTCCCCACACATAAAAAAAAATTAACTTATGCAAATTTTACACATTTTTGTTAGGATTTTTGCCATACTGTACATTTACAAACTGTTTGGAAGATATAAATTTGAAAATACTTACTGTTTTTTTATTGTCTCTAGTAGTCAATAAGAAAACTATTGTGTATCATGTGTGTAGTCTATTTCTGTTCGCTGTTTTAATATTTTTTAAGTCACTGAACTTCCCCTTTTTTGATGCGTTAGTGAATGAAAACAAGAATAAAAATTGCATCACTATTTTTAAATTTGTGATGAAATTTTCTCATATGGAATTTTCAAAGCTGAGTATTTTTCCCCGGTAGCTTTCGGCGTCATCGCAAATATCAAGCATATGCTGAGTAAAATCGACCATAGTTTGAGATGAGCTCGCCATAAATACAAAACGTAATATCGAACACAGCAGAAGCGTTTTTTTAATTAAACTAAACAGTATATAAACTGTATTCGTTTCTAGATAAGGACTTACCCACGTAGTGATGTACCTACTTACAAATCTTACAATACACAAACTGGTGATGTCCTGTAGTAAAAAAGTAATCGATAACATGTGTAATATTCGATATAATAGTTTCATACTAATAAGAGAACGTCCAAAGAATCACTTATCGGTTGTTATGGTATAAGTGTGATATCCCCACGTTTTCCTCGCATAGAACCAATCGACTTAGGATTCCTCGCAATTCTAGAATTCAGTAAAGCTAGAAATACATGAACAAAGATGTAATCGATCACATGGTGATGTGTGTTTACATTGTATAATCTACCATTTTTAACGTGGTTATTTTAAAATTATGTTACAAATATTTACATTCACTTTATTTCAAACATTCAAAAATGTTTGCCTTAAGAATTTTATTGCTATTTATTTTAAACTATACTGAAATTACTATTTTGTCTGTCAGCATAAGTAATTAAAGCTATACTACTTGTGAATAATAATCAAGAATATTTTAGGCAGTTAAAAGATCTAAGATACATATCAACGGGTGAAGGCATTTTGGTTTAAGCGACATTCTGGGCGATATTGTGTTACATACATATTCAGAATCAGCCAATTTTTCCGCGTTGAATTAACCTGGATTTAAAGCACTTTTTTGACGTTTGAAACTTTGCACTTTTACTGGGCTTTGCAAAGTTCCGACGACAAATTTGCATTTTTTTTTTCAATAGTGTATTTGAACTATAGAATAATATAAAGACTTTTTAAATAAGCCCATTCGCCCATTTCCCAGATAACTAGTAGAATAAAAGCTAAAACGTTTTTCTTGTTCTTAATTTGTATTGAAACTAACATTTTGACTAACACTATTTACACGGTGTGGTGTCGCTTGAATAATTAGTTCGTCGCCTAAACACGACATGAAGTGTCGGTTAAGCTCTTTCAGCTGCATCATTTCCCACTCATGTGGTACATCCAGGAGGTAGTTGTATTGTTTGAAGTATTTAGCTAAAATAATAATAAATAAGAAATAGTGATTAGGTATAATTAAAGTTAATACAAAACATTGAGAGTAATTCTAATTTAATAATGATTATTATACTAAATAAATACTTTTAATTCCAATTCCCCACATGTAGGAACAAAAGAAAAAACGCCCGGCTAGACTGTGGAGTTGAAATAAATCTTTGATTCTCGCTCTCAGTTTTTATTCAGTAAAAATATCAGAACTCTTCCTACACACATCTCGAATTTTCTCACTGCGGGTCCGCGGCGACCGCGGTGACGATGACTTCGTCGTGGAAGTGGCCTACGCGCATTCCAATGCCGTATCAACCACCGCAACCGCGCCCCCGATCGAGGGCATCGATCGAGTCGGGCGAGACGCACCCGGAGCGACAAACAAAACATCCACCAACCCCGACGCGGCCTACCTCCTCTCAGGAAGAGCTCTCCCCCTGGGACCTGGAGGCGATACAAGAACGGGCTTCGAAACTGTCTCCGGAGCATCAACAGCAAGTTGCTAGGATCATGGACCCGGAGAAGAGGACCCGTTCCCAGGAAGAGGGTGGGGTTGGGGGCCAAGATGCCAAGTGACATCGCCCTGTACGCTCCCTCGTCCCTCAGCTCACATCCAGTTCCAGAGAGCAGCCTCCCTTGAGCGCCGCCCCTGCCGCACCCCCTAAGGTAAAGGATCCGCCGCTGGTGATGAAAAGAATTCCGTACTGGGCGCGGCCCCTTGTGACGCTTCACCCTCCAAGACGGCGTGAGTTCCAGACAGTACAGCCGTACATGTCCGAGATCGAGACCACTGAGGGCATCACATGGATCTCGTACTCGCTGCCGGACGAGAAGGCCCTCAAGGTGGCAGTGAGAGGCCTGTCATATAACACCGACCCCGAAGACATCCTGAAGGCGCTCCGTCTTGCACGGTCTGTATTTATGACCTTTGTATTGAAATTGTAAACGAATTATTACTCGTTCAACGTTTTATTTTGTCTTTGTTGCCAATATTTATTGTATTTCAATTAAAAATGCATATGTAACATCAGAAAACAGGTAACTGCGTTAAACAATTTAAATAATACAATGTTCTAATTTCGCAACAACATTTATTTTGGTATGTACACTCAATTTAAGTTGTGTATAATGTACAAATAATAAATGCACAACTTCAGCATTGTAAAGTCCTACAAAACAATTGCAGGCACGCATTTTCGGTATTACAAAACTTATTTAAATTCAAGTTTGTTTTTACGATTACAAATATTAGATTTTGGTCCCATTTATAATTTGGTTTAGGCTCATTCGTAAAATAACAAGAAAAATTAGTACATAATAATATTATTTACCCAGACACAATAAAGTCTGTGATTATTTCGTGTGAAGTTGGTCTGGTATGAAGCTATTTATTGTACTCTAAAATTAAAATCATGTGTATATATGATTGGTCAGACTGTTTTTCCAAACTTTAGTATGTTGGGAGTAGAAGAGTGGGAGCCATGATACGCGCAAACTCTCAAGCTAATTTTCTGATGCCGTTGTATTTTTTTACGGTTATAACTTTGAACATAATGATCTTTTGATTTATCTAAGGAAATTAAACAATATAAGAGAAATCTTGATTAACACAAAGGTAAGGCAATGAAAAAGAGATAAGATCTCTAGTTGGTATATCAGCATATAGATAATGAGTTCATGAAATTAAATACTATCCGAGGAAGTAAGTAGCTTAGGGCAATATCAAGAGCGAGTAGAAGATTTAGAAACGGTCAGTTACATCCTAATTTAATGATAATAAATTATTTATAACCAAAATCTCTTGACTTGATAAATATTATTTTTAAATAAAAAAAAAGTCAAATTTCTGAACCCTAGTTGGAAGATTACCAAAATATTAGCTTGTCTTTACTTGCTTTAGTTTTCTTTGTGATTGTGGTAAAATCATAAACGATGTATCACATAATTACTTAAACTTTTGTAGGGGCTTGTAAATTTTTTTGTTTTACGTGGTAATTGGATTAAGAGGTCATTTGTATAATCTGTTTTAATTCCTAACCCTATATATTGGTAGAAATATAATAAACGACCAACCATTGTCGGATTTTTTCAATTTTTACATTAAACAAAAGATCATAACATTTTTAACGAAGCCTAATAATTTTGAAAATAGTTTAGGTTATTCCTAAAAACCAAACCGTCCTTACATGAAGAACGCACACATGCATATAGTTGATGAATATTAAAAATATCCTAAACAGGGTTGTAAAAATCTTAGTTAACTTTACTCAGAATTTTACCCCTAACTAATTTGTTTAAAACCAATTTCATTAAATAAAATTTTACTTGCATATATGTATCTAACATGATGTGGACATAATTATTAGGCATATTTATTTTGTAAGACACATTATATCTGACTTTAATAGTTCTACAGTTATTAAGGAAACGATTCCAAATTGTTGTGCAATAATCACCAGTAAACATAAAAAGTACCGCGTGCCAGTGAGTAACAAGATTTATATTACAATAGTCGTTAACTTCAAGACTAGAATAGATACGCAACGAACAGTATATCATATAATGTAATAGTAAAACCATCAACTCATATCATACGACGAACTCCATTAACGTAAAGTCGCGTAACACCAACTTTCTCGTGATTGCGCCGTTATGTCTGATACTGTTCCCATTTTTAACATTGATATCAGATTCTCTACCTTACCTAAACATTAATAAATTTCTAATTAAGCTGTGCGAACAGATACCATACATTCAAATCAGTTAAGTTTTCAATCCAAATGCACGAGCTATCTAACGGTGTGTTATAAAGTTTTAACACTTAATATCTAAATCGATTAAAAGTAAATAATAGGTATTTCGAATGAGAGGATGGCACAGTGATGCTAATCTGACAAACAATTCCATTTCAGTAAAGGAATACCTAGTATTATGATTATTACCTTTTTACTGACCTAGGCATCAATATGCATACTTCGTACATAATAATTGGACTTGTAAATTCACACTTACTGGAAGATTTATTTTCTTATTTATTTATTATATTTCCTTACAACAACTCAAAGAATGTATTATACAATCATCGTTAATCTATTTTTATATATACAGCAGGTAAGTAAGTAACTACACGTACTCGTATTTATTTTCATTTTAATATCACATAAGTACATCTTTCCTAAGTTCGAAGATTCTCTAGTATACATTATAATAATGGTTCCCTGTGAGGACATGTATGATATAATAAAAATAATACCGCAATTGTTCAGCCACAGCCACCTGTGACTGCGAGTGCACAAATAGTCAGCTCCTCTCCCAAGTCACATCACAGAAACTGCAGTCGATTGATATGGTGACACAGCTGTCTGGCCAAGTTTTCATCTGATGGCGTGAGTTTGCCTGTAGGGGGGTGGGGGAGTTTTGGGGACTTGCGCGCGGGCGTGTGGGAGATGGATCGGGGCGAGGTTCACGTGGGAAGGCTGCATTTCGTCCAGCTGGCCGGGAATGGTCTCCGGTGGGTCGTGGCGCGCGCCGCTGGTGTTGGGCAGGAGTCGCGCGGGGTTCAGTTTAATGGCGTCGTCATATGTCGGCGGCGCGCCCGCCACCGTGTCGTAATCGGGCGGCTTCTGCTGCATCGTCTCCTCGTCTGGTATCGATATCACGTGGATGGGGTCGTCGATCTGTAACAGTAAATCGGAATGATTATATATTATGGAGAAATTGTATCTTGACGCACATGCAGGTACACGAGTTTAAGAAGCCTTTGTTAAACACGTTTACATTTTGAAAAACACAGTCGATAGTTCTATATGTATCAGTGATTATATATTATTACGACGTAATAACACATCGACAAGTAAAAACAACCATACCAATTTGAAAATTATTTGATGGAACTTTAATGAATAATTTATTTTGTTGTCAATATACTACCGACAGGTCGTAGGAAATAATGGCTAATTAAATGTAACGTAACGTAAACTCTATCACTATAATATATTAGTGGTAATTTATATCTACTGTAAAAACCAATAATACGTAAAACTACTTGTGTTATTGGATTATAATTTACTTAGCCGCCGCGTATATTAGCCGGTATTAATTAAATTACTCCACGATTATACTTTTTGGTATCAAAACCTATTTGTATAACGTTTAAATTAATAGCAGAGGCGGTCCTTCCATATAACCCGAATAGCAAGCAATGCTTTGTATTTTGCCACATAATACCTAAATGAAGGTATGTGTGTAGGTATTATGTGGCAAAATTCAACACAAGCGAGGTTTTTGAACTTATATTTAAGGACCACCTCTGGTTAATATTATGGGATTTCTATCGTTCTAAGGTTTCCAACGATAAGAATTAGATCTTGTATGTCGTCGCGATATATTGTAAACAGTACTTCCGTTGTTATTGTCTAAATTATGACACTTTTTGTTCTAAAGATAGCTACCTAACGTCACAAATCGGGACTAATAGTCAGGAATCGCAGAAGCATGCAAGACATGAATATGGCAATTAGCTACCAGCGATTTAACTAAAAATTGCTCTACTAGGTCCATCACAAGATAAAAATAAGAGTTTTTAACACAATTAGTTAAGTAATAAACGCTGCCAACCTGATGTGTATCCGGCGACGTGCGTTCGGTCTGCGGCTGTCTGGCGGGGGACTGCAGCCAGCAACACATGGCGGCACAGATGAGCAGCGCACCGGCCACGATGCAGGCCACGCCAACATATCGAACCGGCTCGGCGTAGTCTTCGGCCAGGCCTAGCCAGTTGATCAGCGCGCCGGCGCAGAGCAACACCATGCCGTAACGGTACGGCCGCTGAGATTGTCTGCCTTCGTCTAACGACATCCCTGAAACAACATACAAGCACATATTAATTTTACTCAATATTTTCTACCTATTGGACTTTTGAATTAATGGAACAACTATAGAACATAGGATGTGAGCTCATTTAGTGGTAGCTTGTTGATGTGATGTACCTAGACTTATACTTGTTGATGTGATGTACCTAGACTTATACTGTGGTAACTCATTAGGAGCCCACTGCAAGTTCTCTACTCATAATTCATAATCGAGGCCTAAATAGCACTGCACCACGCTGCTCAAGTGTAAATATTACTGGCTGGAATCAGGCTAATATGAAATACATTACTGTATTTTTATTAATACAGATATAACAAACGTACACTCGGTTTCGGTGGGAAAATTGTCATTGTAGCCCAATGATATCTGCGAAATTTGGAACCAGTTTACAATCATCCGGTTTTACCCGTATGCATGGGTTTTGTAGAGAGTTTCCTTCAATGTGAGAATAGTTGGAGGCGTGAAATTAAAACGGTAAGAAACTGGTTTACATGGGTCGTTGATGACGAGACGCGAATGCATTTGTAAATTGCTTTTTTTCCTAATTTTTGTTAATATACAAATAAACGTAATGTTTTGAACTTACCGCAAAAAAACGGAAGGAAATATACAGAATTTACACTCTGCATATACTCTTATCTTTATCTCTACGTAGAATAACGTATTACTTCGGGAAATTACGGTATAAAACTGTCGGCTGGTATCGACGAAGGAAAAATAATTGATATTTAAGGTAACTTGTTTAAGGATATAATATATTTATAGTAAATATGCCTTGACGTTCAATTAGGTTAATTATAATATGCGATAAGGATTAATGCTATATTCAATGTGGCATAATAAAGGAACATATTACTACCATCTTTGGTTAGAGTTGTAATACTTTTTACTTAACTATTTTTCACTATTGAGAAGTCTGATTCTCAACTTAAAAAAAAGATATTCACTTATTCCAATTGTAGCTACTTATTAATCTTACAGATCAAACTTCGCGATGAAATATGATATTATAAAGTATTGTAGTTAAGTATCCAGCATAAATTATTTAAACATAATCAGTGGCCATAATTATGGTAAATTTAATCTTAATCAATGATAATAATAAACTAATAATGGTTTTATCGCGCAAGTATTTGTGAACCCAACTCACAAATGCTTGTGTGATCATAGAAATATCGCGCAGGCTTTTAAATCGAAGCGCCAGAGTTTACGTAGATCAATAAATAATAAAGTTAATTTTTTTACCAATCAGTATTAAAAGGGAATAATAGTAGATGGAATTATAAAATTCACTTTCTTCAAATTCAAGAAGGCAGTGCAGTTATGAGAGATAATATTGTGTTAAGTATTAGTTTATCACGGAGCAGTAGATATTTTAAGTCCCTTATCGAAACACCGGGTAAAATAATAACACGTATTTTAGCGGTCGAGTACCGCGGCCACTCATCATTGACATGGAAAGCGTCTATCATGTATCTCACTGGGGCAATGGCTCGCCGCTCGTTGATAACGGGATCCGCTGTTCGTATTGCAGCCATTAAGCCAATGACACGAAAGTTGGGAAAGTGCGCATCGTAGCCATTGAAGGCGCCGCTATTTATAATTGTTTATCTGTGTATTACGTCATCCAACGATACGTTTATTGGAGCTATTAAAGAATATTTATCTTCGTATTTCACAATGATACTCTAATATTTCAAAGTTTCGTAGTTATTAAAAATTATCAATTGCTGCGGTAAAAAGGAAACATTATAAGGCAACCCGTACACCTGATAGTTGTCTATAATGAACTCGAAGGTAAGTCCGATAGCAAGGTAGGCTTCAAAGACCACCATTTATATCTAACAATGAAGTCTTTGACGTCTAACTTGTTGAGAGTTGAGCTCAATTGTAGGACAATTTTAAATGTACAATATTCGTTGCAAGCAACAGATACGTCTGTGAATAAGGATAAATTATTATTTTGGGAAGGACTCTAAAGGAAACTTATTCCACGGCGTCGAGACGCTGGGGCGTCGCGGCGGCGATCGAGGTCTTCAAGACAATGGTTTCTCAGGAGATGTGGGTCAAGTTCGCGTGCACTCGACTATCTTAATCACGCACAAATGGCGTCCGTAATCATGGAGGTTGGCTCATTATAACTAATTTTGAGTAAACCACCATCAACTGTCTTCATCGTGTTTATTATTTAGAATGTCACGCTCAAGTATTTTTACAAATAAATATAAAGGTACCTACCTATATAGATATTCTTCTTATGATTTATTATAATGAATTTATCAGTCTTTATGTTTTTGTATTGAGGTCAAACTTTTTCACACATTTTTCATTATTTCACAAATCAAGTTATTTAAGTGCTTAAATAAACAAGATGCTTATGAGATATTAAAAATTTATTATGTAGTATTTCTTACCATATCTTTGGCGAGAACGGCGTAACGCTAAAGCCCTGTCGAATGCAAGTGGATAAAGAGCCCCGATCATGTTTGACTAATGTAATGTTATTTCAAAATATGATGATAAAATTAATTTCCTATATTTACCACGAAACTCATGTTAGTAAACACACGCTACGTTGCCATACAATCACTATTACTGAATATAAAAAGAAAATACCAGGTATATAATCTTATCATTCGCGAGAAACTCTAGAATAAGTAGTCTTCAATAAATATAGAAAATAAGAAGAATATCTTTGCAAATAATCTTGATATCGTGACATTTTTTTAGATAAATATAGCACTTGCTAGAAGTGCGTGCGTTGAACCTACATCACTCAAACGTGTATATCTAGTCCATTCTGTTAACAGTATACTTGAAGTCTCACAAGTTCAACTTACAGACTAAGTACCATTAGTCGGTTTAAACTGGACAACTATATTTTCTCTACATAGGTGTAACATTTCCATTGTAAAATAATAATTGACAAAGAAGGATATCACTGTTGGTTGTGCAAAACGTTGTTGAAATTGTTTTCTAAGTTATAACATCATAATATTATTAGATGTATTACAGATTATTACGAACTTATTTATAATAAATTATTGTTACATATTAGTTAGTGACTGTAATTTTAGGTACCATTGAATAATTTGTGACCATTATCGGAGTTATTTGCATTTATTTGATATCAACAATAACATTTATAAAATACCTTATAAATTAAGATTTTGATGAATAGTTTTATTATAATTAGTATTATATTTTGCATTAATTTTGGTTTAGATACTGAAGGAAAATCGTTGTTCTAAAAACTCCACAAACGAACTCTTCTATTTGACACATACATAAGATAATGGTAAACTGAAATGGAAAGAATGACACTTATCAATGTAGATGATTTTTGTTACATACAATCGAAAGTAACCGTTTTTATTCACATAATTATATTTAGTGATGGTTAAAAAAATATTTTTTTTGTTTATTTTTCTCTTTGTTATTCAATGCTAGAATTACATTCAATAAAATATTCTTTTATAAATAAAATAATAATATTAACTCATCTTTCCTCCCGTAAGTGATTTAACAGATTACTCCTTAGGAATGCAATTTTGGCGCATTTCGGGATTTCCATCTCGTCATTGCGCTGATGTATTGTAATGAATGTTATTTAAAATTTATATTATTCCACAATATTACAAACTTTTGCCAATTGAAACAATCAAAATCAATAGTTAACATAAAAATTGTATTTTTACGATAAACATAATCAAGTAAAACAAAATCTCAATTGACCGAAAGCTACAGACGGGTAGGTTACCAAACCACTTGGGAATTAAACCGAAAGTAAAAAAATTGTTTATGTGCTCTCTTCATGTATCGAGACTATATGTACGTAATATGTTACTGGCAAAACATCGAAATTTGAACCACGGCCTTGAGATCAAACCCTTTAAAGAGTAGCAATTTAATTTATTTGTCTATAATTGTAATATTGTCATGAGTGTCGTTATAAATCAGTGGGTGATATATAAATAAATGGTTATTAGGTATCATGTTTATTTCGCTTCACAAGTCGTTGGCAAGTGAGGCAACGACAACACTAGCAAACAGTCGCCGCCTACGCGCGTCCCTACGTAGGGCTTCCTTGTCGCGGGTGCGGTTCCCTAACGAGATAATATTTTGTAATTGAATAAACTCAGTCAATTGTTAATTTTTTTGTTTATACCTCCCCAAATAACACTGATGACATCGATAATATAGGCAATATGTATTTATTAATAATAAACAAATTTATGATGTACTATGCTAAAGTAATCCATATTATGCATAAGTTATCGATGACAGTCTGTATAAAAATTGCTTTAGTAATAAATTTTTGAGGTTTGTTCGATATACTGCGTATCATCGAAAACATTTAATATAATTTAATATATTTTGGTGTAGTTTTGGTGTATGCTATTTTGTGTGTATATATATGTCGGCGTTATGGTATTCTTCTCGACATTATTATCAGTGGTTAAATAAAGAATTGACAAATTAAACTTTAAATAAACAATTGATATCGCATCGTATATATATATATATATGTATATATATATACATTGTGCTACGTTGGTTAAAGTCTTATAATATTTGCGGTCACAGCTTAAACAATGTAAGAATCAGAAACTTATTATGTCGATAATACAAATAGATTTAAATAATGCCATTTAGTCAGATGTTAATACAATAAATGGCCAATTGTAATAACTTCCTAGAGAAAAAGGACACAGAATAATTGAAACTCTTTGAGTTTATCCGTGCCAAAGATCACGGTTTGCTTAGTTTTTATGTAAAATCGATAAACAGATTGATATTACGATTTTGACGTGAAAGGTGAAACACATTTAACGTTGATGAATTTGGAAAAAATATATTAATTAGTAAACCACCTTCACTTCGCTTCAGAAAAACCACGCCTTACCTTTAGGAATAGCACTTGCAATGTTTGTTAACTGCGTTTTATTCGTTCTGTCAATTAGAAACATAATTATTTATAACTTTTTTATTTATGGACGGATTGAATTGAAACGAACTTTAAATATTAAGCGATACTTACTGCGATAGATTAATGAAAACCATAACGAAATCGGTTAAGAGGTTTCTGAGAGTAGTGCGCACAAACGACAAGACAAACAGACAAATTTTAACAACTATTGGTTTGGGTTTTATTGAGGCCCCTATTAATAGGTTTTTTTTATATATCTTTCAAGTACAGAAAGCGATCAGTTAAAACTTTATTAAATATATTGTTAGAGCACGTGTAATAAATACACCACTGACCAACACTACATTCTTATTGTATCTATAACAATTATCGGACAGCAATGATGCCCGCTCTTCCGGAGTGTTCGCTTTTAAACTATATCGAACGGTAGCGCCATCTATGTCGTTTGAAAAATGGTGGCACGGTAAGTCAATAGCACAACTAGATCATTTAATATTTAGGTGATATTTTAGTTTAAGCCTTCAACGCCAATCACTTCATAATTATTGAATTAATTTATGTAATATACTAACACTACATCTGCAACTGTAAGGCTCAATATTTAACTTTAGACATTTATCGCGTTATTATATCTTATGATATTAACAATACAGGTTAAGGGATCTACTCAGAACTGAACAGCATGTCAAGTAGTTTTCGAGACAAAAGATTACCATATCTGGTACAAAGGAATGCATCACCTGTGATATATAAATATCATGTCGATATCGTTATCAGAATACGTGAGAATGCAATTTTTGTGTTTTCTTAATAATTACTGTTATATTTCATACGATATCGTTTGAGTTATTTACTTGTCATCTCTATCGTTATATCATAAGCTTCAGAAGTAAGCAACAGTGTTTTCATCGCATTTCATTATTAATATATACGATGAAAAATAAATTATGTTAAAAACACAGATACGGTATATAATAATAGATACACAGATTTAGGTATATAATAGCTAGATAAATGTATCTAGAAGTCTGTGAGATTTCGTCATAGTAATTCATCAATTTCACGATATTAAATCGATTATTTAATTTTATCAAATTACAGAATGAAGTGAACAAATAAAAAGAATACGGTAAAAAACAAAAAAAAATGTAATGAAATAACCTAGTTCAAGTAACAATGTAACAAAAAATCTAAAGATTTAGATTTAACAAGTACAAATTAATAAATTAAACCAATTGTTCGGACTTGATTTTTCTACACGCTGTTCTAAACAGGGACAATAAACAAACTTGTATTAGGTAATTTCCCTCACTTGATACAGATACTATAATCAATTCGAACATGATTACATATTATATTGCGTGACGTTATGATTCTAGAAAACTATTTATTATTCCCGAAATCATATTTATATCAAATTAACACTTTTTATACCTGATTATTACCGACCGATGTGATGGTTATAGTAATTGATGCTGACGGACTTTATCCAACGTTACATTGCCACTTTTTTCCGTCCCCTGTAATCTAATCGAACTTTAATAGATTTCAGTTTTCACAAGGACAAGTTTATAAATACTACGTTTCTATAAAGATAATGAAATAGAAACCGCAGAGATATCATTTGAGTGCTAATGCTTTGTACGCAAGGTTCAATGTTGTTTATCGGTTTAAACAAAACCTTTTCGCGCCTTTCAATCGATTTTTATAGTATTAATCGGCTAGTGAGTACGATGGCTGGGCTGTGTGGGCTGTACGATGGTAAGTGTTCACCGCCGCTCGTGCACCTCTGTAATCCCATACTGCAATGAAAACACTTTAATAACGTTGAATTTTAGGAGAGTAAAAATATTGATGCGCTTTGTAAGGTGCTGATCAGCCGGCCTACATGAATAACAACGGGAATGAGTTGCTTAGTAGGTACACAGCCCAGCGCGCCCAAGAAATTGGAACCCTTGGTAAGTATTGATTAAATAAATTAAATTGAACCGTGTATTTGCAGTACTTAATTGTGTGGTACTCATATCGGGAAAATAAATTATAAAAAACTTGTACAATTTTCTGAACGGAAATTATAGTTCAATAAAAATGTATTAACTGCCTAAAGACCTACAGCTATTTAGATTTATAGTTTGTTAATATACCTTAGATACGGTAGATAGTTCGTTAGATGAGTTCATAGAAGATCTGAAGTCTCGGGCTTATACTATATTTGGGTGGGGTTTTAGGGGGTAGTAATCCTAAATAAACAAAAATTATACTGAATTTACTAGATCATATTCGAATTATTTTTTATTTTTGAATGGTCTTCATTTAATACCAATAATTTGATTTTAGTTTTTGGAAATTGTATGTCTATCTTATTAAATAATCTTTATTTTTATTATAAAACCATTAAATCGATATGTATTTTTACAAATCGATAATATTTGTAGCGGCTGTATTGAGTAGATATTTATTTTATTATTTGCTGAGTAACCAGAGTAGTTTTTTTCTCTTACCATGGCGTTATCGTACATACGCTCAGCCAAAGACAATCAGAGGTTTGTGGGTGGAGCTTCTTTTTCGCCACAGCAAAACAATGCTTTTAGTTTAAAGGTATTAGGTTGTCTAGACGCGGCTGGTTATTCTGAACAATAGTGAAACCAATTTGTTGAGGCCGAGAGAGAGCGGTTTGTACCGCGGAGTGAGGAGGTCTATATAACAATATTCCGTTAGAAGGTCCGGGAAATAGATTGTTATAGGCAGTATTTATAGTAGGCATAGTGCGGAGACCAGTCGAAGAGAAAGTTTGTAGCTATTTGAAGTTTGAATGTTATTTAAATGTCTTTTTGTCCATAGGTGGTTATTTTTTGCAGAGAGTACTTTTTTAATTTTATCTGAATCTACACTTTTAAACAACACTGTTTTATTACAGAATGATTTTTTTTAATGATAATAGCCGACAAACGAGCAGACGAGCCACCTGAAGGTAAGTGGTCATCGTCGCCCATGGACATCAGCAAGACCAAAG